>JADDOH010008226.1:0-37031 GCA_016648135.1 Agrypnia vestita
CTACTCCACAAACATTTCGCATATGTGGAGTCGACGCATTTCTGGACACTCACATATGTTCTTATTGCTGTGTTTCAACTTAATTACTGGTAACCAGCTACACCATATTACATATCCACACTGTTTCAACACTTGAAGAATCTGGCTGTGGGCAGTTTTCCTTGACTTGTTCCATGTTGCAAAACCACTATTTTTACTCTGTAACGCCGCCTAAATTATATAATATACTGTCACAACTCTTGAAGCGTTGATATCGTGTAAGTTGTTACTGCTCAGTTTCACCATCGAGGCAAATAAACTGTTGAATTGACAGATCTTAAATGCATCAATTTTATATGTAGAATAAATGCCAAAAAATAATTTTGAACAAAATTATTGTAAATAGCGATATACATAACTATAATTCCAGAAATAGGAATAGAATAAGATTACGGATGATGATACAGATGTACTGATGAGATGCCGGTCAAAACATGAAGAATATAAATAACTAGCTATGCCCGCCGCTTCACACGCGTAGATTTTTAGTAATTTTTAGTCATATTTTATCAATTTGTGTATTAACCTTAACATATTGATACGTATATATAGCCGCGGACTTTTTTATAGAACATTATTTCTATAGAAATTTTTTACATATCTCTTACGTCCGTAAAAAACGCATCGCTCGACCATTTTTCGTCGACTTTAGTTGTAAAATAGATCACCATGAAAATCCCTTTTATTTTAACGGGATAACATATAGCCTATATCCACCTGTCCATTGTAAATATTGGTGAAAAAAATTTGAAATCGGATGAGTGGTTTCGGAGATTACTTCCTACATCCAAACTTACAACTTTACCTTTTTACATATTAGTTTAAATAATATTTTAATAATTTTAAAGACTAATGCTGTAATTATTGTAAAAATAGTACAGAATTGTATAACATAAAATGTAAAATACTAGTTAATTTATGTCATGAGGAGATGTCACATTAACTAACATAAGAAATAAATAAAAAAAATCAACGTTTTGAAGACAACCGCTGACATTGGGACCCTTTCTGTGCACCTCAAAAAGTACCCACTATTAATTATAATAAATAAGAAATGGCTACCATTTGATATTGGAATTATTAAGAAATTCGCGGGAAGTAGGTACCTACGTAATTACGTACGTCGAATATGTAAAGTCAAGTTCAAGTGGAGATCGGCTTTTATAAAAGTGTTTAAAAAAAATAACCCAAAAATACCAAGTTTTTATTATACTCCCTTTCTTTGTAAAATGTAATAACAATTAAAGACGAATTAAAACATATAACATAACACTAAACTTACAGTAATTTAATATATTTCTAAAATGTCAGATGTTTTGAGCTTTGATAAGACACTTCATGCTTTGTGTAGTGAAGTACCTATTATGTATACCGACGGAGTAATTCAAATTTAGAAAATATTCCGCGACGTTATCGGGCCGCCGTTGCTAGGAATCAAACTTTTGTAATGATTCCAATTTGAAAAAACTATTAAAAATTTGAAAAATCCAAAATTATACTATAATTATTTTTATTTTTTAACGAAATTTTGATAGATCTTTTTGATCGTCGCCACGAGTCTGCTTGCAAAGTTTCAGCTCGATTGGATCACGGGAAAAGGGTCAAAAATCGATCCAAATTTTTTTCGACGGCAAGCCGGCAAGCAAGCAAGCAGACGCCACGAGTTAATATAAAGGGAGTAAAAGAGAAAAAAAACGGGTAACCTAAAAAAAATATATTTATTTTTAGTATAATTATTAAGGATAACCTTTGTTTTCACCACTTATTTATTGAAAATACCGACATGTTTCAGGGCCAATGGTCCCTTCATCAGGATAAAACGTAGACTAAATAATAAAAAATAAAAATCGAAGTACCTACAGACAATAAAAACATATATGGGAAATGAATAAATAATTACTAATGCGAAAACAAATTTGATAGATAACTATTTGTGAAAAGGAATAAAAACAAATTAATTATAACATATAAGTGGTAAAAACAAAGTTGACTCTTATTAATTATATAAATAATATAATAAATCACCATAAAATCATTTTTAACATATTGTAGAAGTTTTATTTATTTATTTTCACTAAATTAAACTTTGTATTATAGAATACGAGCATTCATCGGATTATAATTATCAAGTTCATAAAAGGTGGCCCTCGTAGCCCAGTGGTTATGACACTGGCTTTTCACACCGAGGGTTCCGGGTTCATTCTCGGATTAATTTTTTTCCGATAGACAAATTTCTGTGGTCCTTCAAAGAGACTCATCTAATTATATGGAGGTGTACTGATTCAATATGCAATCCGGTTTCTTCTACCTGGACAGAGGGAAGTCCAGCGCATATTCAAATCACTTTAAAAATAATCGGTAAAACATCTGCATTTTAAACTGCAATTTGTATCGGTTGACCTTTCAGCAGGTGGCTTGAAACATATTCATTTTAACAAGATATTCATAACAAAATATTATCAATTAATAAGAATCTATCTATCGAACAAATACTTAGTTACCACCAAAACTGAAACTATAATCCTGATAACTATATACGTACCACACAGACGTAGAGAGTTCGATTTTTGACGTTTCTCTGAAGTGAGTCTTCAGAGAGCGTTCTCTCACCACATAGACACTTCTCAGAAAACTCTGTGATGTGCCTCAAGCGAAACATAGAGAATCTTATCGCTTAGATAATATAAGATTTGTTATAACAGAATGTTAGTTAACTTAGTAAAAACCACTACCAGATTAAAGGTCTACCGGTTTCGAACCATAGAATTGTTAAACTTTCACCAATATTTATCACATGCGTATTAATCTTGTCAGAGACAAGCATGAGACGTGCATAGTGTTGCGAACATAGTAAGGCGTCTGATACACATGCTTCTTTAGTGGCACGTGAGCATGCGCAGTATCGACTTTGACAGTGGCATGCTTATTAGTGGCATGTGTGTATGCACATTGCTAGAAATGAGCATGCCACCTAGTGGCATGCTCAAAAATCAACCGCCAGTTGATTTATAAGCATGCCATTGTCATTCACCATAGAGAAGGGGTATCTTTGGAGTATGTGTGAACAGACTTGCTTATTTATGAGCATGCTTATGTCATTCGCGGGCTTCGCGGCTAGTATTATCAATGCGATCTTCTCAGTCGGGCGACAAATGAAAGAAATATGGCGCGTTAGGGAGATGATAAAACATTACTTTTCGTGACTTATTATAGGAATTACGAATGTCTGTGGAATACTCGGTCACCGTTGTGTAAAAATAATATAGTGAGAAATAATGTTTACGAAACTTTATTAATAGGCAAACTAAAATCAAAAATGTGCGGATGGAAACTGGGGAACTTTTTTGATTTATTGGTTCACTTGAATTTTCTATTTCAGTTTGCAAAGTTTCCATTTTGAACAAGAGCGTCTCTATTCTATGACAAGAGCATGCCACTAATAAGCATGCCAGTAATGAGCAAGTGTGTACAGTTGTTAGGGCATGCTTATTAGTGGCATGCTCATTAGCATGCCAGTAAAGAAGCATGTGTATCTGTACCTTAATGTAGTGTTGGTCCTGACGAAGAGACGGGCACGTCTCGAAACCGGTAGACCTTAAATCTGGTAGTGGTTTTTACTTTTTTAAGTTAACTAACATGCTGTTATAATGTCTAAGCACAAAGTTAATGCTATTAATATTAATAATAAGATTTGTTATTATTTGTTTGAATATTTAGTAATATGTAGTTCACAATCTCTTAGAAGTATTTTTTATAAGACATTTATATATAGACATTTTATTGAGAGATTTATTCATAAGACAAGATTAATTTCCCGTCCTCTGAACGAGGCAGAGGATAATAATGGATAGAAAAAATAGGAGACTCATGGGGAGGCCTTTATCCAGCAACAGAGGATGGAAAAGAGGTGATGGTAATGAAATCGTAGCAAATTGTTTCTTCTGCCATGACAATGATTTATCGTAGTGATTTTTGTGGTGTCACGAAAAAAATATTGTCTGTTGTTTGATATCTTGCAAAACGCACTCTCGGATCAGAAGGTCAGATAGATACCTATAGGGCGTCTTAAATAATACAAGCAACATGAATTTTTGAGCTTTGATTACGGAATCAAAATGACATTTTTCCGCTTCGATTTATAAATTATGATATTCTAAATTTACAATGTCACACAAATGACTAGAACGTTTCACTGAGAACCGGATTATTTAAATTACTAGAAAATCAAGAAATCTGATTTTATGTTTGTTCATATCACATTTGTCAATATTTGTTTTAATACATACTATAATAGAAATGTTATTTAAATTGATATAAAAATTATTTTAGTAGGATCAAAGTAAATGAAATTTTGAAAATCTATCTGAAATATGAATTAAAATGGTTGGACATAATTATTTAATAAAAAATAACTAAAACTATATATACTGTTTCTTCAAAATGTCAAAATGGATGCACAGTCCGTCCGTGTGCGTTCGTTTTGACGAAGGAACAGTGTTTCGAAACCGGAGACGTTTAAAAACAGTAAATTTTGTTTATGAAGAGTTTGCTAGTTTTTTTTTTAAATTAATAATTAATATAGTGTTAAGAATCCGTGCTACGACGTCGTATAAGTGTAGATTTTTTGATTTGATCTTCTTTCATATTTATTAAATACTATGTCCTATCAACTTTTATAACCAAAGTTTCGATGTTTTGTATTTGTGATTTTTCTTGCGCGCGTCGGTTTCTCATTTTTACCACGCTTATATTAGCTTCACCTGTTTGTCTGGACGGAATCTAATAATCGATATTTCTCCCGCTTCCCAATGTTCAATCGAGCTGAAATTTTGCATACAGACGTATTTTCGATGACAATAAATGAATCAATTCACTAATTAATCAAAGTTTTATATAGGAAATTAGTTAACGAGCTCACTAAAATATGGCGCTAGTTTCCTACCGAAGTGTTTTATAACGCTGCGTAATATTAAGACTAAAAATTATAAAATAATATAGTATATAAAATATAAATAAAATAGTTTATAAAAAAAACCGAACGTATATTTAAATGAACCTACTAAAAAGTAAAAAAACAAATTTTCGGCTAAAAATTTTTTGCCTCGCTCTCCAAATAAAAGCGTGGAAACTTTACCTCCATCAACAACAGTATTCAGTAATATACAGGGTTATTTGAAAAAAAATAACAACCTCGCAGGACTACAGTCCTGCCTTGATTATAAGTCGAAAATATTCAAGCTATCGTGACCTAATATTAATAGTTATGGAGATATGCGACGTCAAAGTTTGCATTTTTTTTCAATATTTCTGACTTATACTTTGAAAAACGTTGGACTATCATTACAGTAACTCATATCGATTACGAACAATTCATTCGTTTCAATACAAGTTAAATAAAATGATAAAAACCCTGAAAAAATTCCAATTGGTATTCGAAGGTTTTTATTTTTTTATCTGACTTGTGTTAAAAGGAATGAATTTTTCATATTCGATATAAGTAACTTGTAATGATATTCCAGCATTTTGCAAAAAATAAGTCAGAAATATTGAAAAAAAAATGCAAACTTTGATGTCGCATATCTCCTTAACTATTGATATTAGGTAATAATAGCTTGAACATTTTCGACTCACAATCAAGGCAGGAATATAGTCCTGACAGGTTATTAATGTTTTCCAAATAACCCTGTATACAGATATCGTAAGCGTCCACCTTTTATTTGGAGAGTAAAGCAAAAACTTTGATGTTATTATTATTATTATTCCTGCGCAGTCTGTTAAATAGTACTGTACATTGTGTGTCTACCCCTCTTGCGATTGTGATCTCGAATTGTGAAGTCTTGAAAAAATGACTTTGTGTCCTTACTCAAGTAGTATACAAATACCTACATTTATGGCATGACTTATTGCAAATTGATTACAAATTAAATACATACGCATGTAGGTAGGCATCTAAGACTCTACAATCATTCAATTGCATTTGTAGGTAGACATCCAAGTGCACGACACTCGTGTAAAAGTTTCTGAGCCGACGGCGAATTTTTGGTCGGCCGAGTTACGTTTAAGGATCTGGCCGAGCGGCCAATAGGATATCTGTTTCCCATGCGGGTCACGTGCGTAGTTGTTTCTACGTTTGTAACCGCCGCTAAAATGTTCAACTCTATCATCGAGTCGCTGACAGGTGACATCGGATATTTATGATATTTTCGAGACGAAATGAAACGCTATAATTTAAGTTTCAACAAAATATTAGGTATGTTAGTGGGTATATAACCACTTATGGATATTTTTAGTCCACCGGTTTAGAGACGTACCTGTCTCTTCGTCAGGACAACCACTACACTAGAATTTAAATACCACTACACACCACAGCCACAGTATTACTCACATAGATAGACAAAAAATCTCCGTAAGTATATAACATAATAAGAATACCTGAACACAAAGTTAATTCATTAAATATTTAAAATATAAATAATATTAATTTGAGTTTTATCGATTACAAAATCGCTGGACACAAATTTAACTACAACACTATTCTGCAATTCGCATTAATCGTCTCTCGAGAATCTTCTGTAGAACACTATATTTCGCCGTTCTTATAGCATTTCCTGATCACTATCGAGAATATTTCGCACGCAAGTAGGTACTAAACTACTTAATCATTGATAAATTATAATTCGCTCTCATCATCCGCTTGTTTATAAGACTTCGCCAAACGTCGAAATTAGACTGACCCTTAGCAATGGCGTTGCTGTGCGTTACGTTGCTCGATTTATGCAACTTTCCGTAAATTTACGTACATTAGACAGACTTCTAGAGTTTTCTAATAACTGTGATTCAAATCATCCAAAAATTCTCGATTGTATACAGTTCCGTGACATGCACACGTCCCAGCTATCTTTCCAAACTTCAAAGTACTTCTGGAATGCAATTTTTGGTTTGGCGTTTAGCTTCTTCAGCGATTCTGTCTTTGTATTCTTTATAATGGGAAAACGTAGTATTTTCATCTTCGAGAATATGAAGAAGTCGCGGGGGATTATGTTCAGCGAATACACAGGCTGAGGCATCATAACGGTATGGTTTTGAACCAGATTTTAAAAAAAATATTCAATTTTTTCCATGAGTAAAAAATCGCCGAGCACACCAAAACACCTGTAAGCTCTTCAATGAAGTAAGCTGGAATATATAGCTCTGAATGCCAAGATATGTCAGGGACAACATACTGACACAACAACAACAAAACTGTGACAATGGACATTTTTTATCAAACCATATTATAATATTAATCATATTCCTTATGTAATATTTAAGTAAAAACTTTGTAAAAAATTAATGCTTGCAAAACAGAAAAAAGCCGAAACAAATATCATTATAAATAATGTATTCAAATAACAACATTAAAATAAATTATCTTCGTGTGTTTTTTAAAAACACGTTTTGTCTCGCTAAGATTTTCTTCTTCTTCAATGGCTCTACAGCTCATATCGAGTCTTGGCCTTCATCAGTCCTCTAATTCCTCCTGTCTCCCGCTACGGTAGTCCAGTCTGTTACCCGCAGTGTTTGGTTCGCATCCCTTCTGATCTCGTCTTCGATAAGATTTTACTTTTAAAATTGTCTTGCGACATGTACGTAGTAAGTACATCAATATGCGTATTTGTATTATGGCAGATAGACTCCCTCAACATTTATCTCAACATTGAGCTGTTTCTTCTGTGAGCTGTGCACGCGATTTGCAGCATACCTCTAAAGGTTGTTTCCGTGTTTCAGATCCATACAAAAATATTGGGAAGGTTGGTTGTTAAATATTCATCTATCCGTTGCGTGGATGCACGTTTCGTGGTCGCGACAGATGCATTTTGTCGACTAGACTGGTGGAAACCAAATTGTATAAACCGTGCTTACGAGGCAAAATTTTTCATTTTGTTGTATATACAAACACCAACACAACAAAGCAATGCGCGTCGTACGCATGGCTTTTACATACTAATTCGAATGTCTTTCTTACATGAAATTTACTACACCTACTTTTTTCGTCAATAAAAATTCAGCGCTCAACCATTTCCTACAATCCATCGGCTTCGGATACCACCTAGAGCAAAGGTATTTTGTCGTAAAGGTGTATTTTGCGTATGAAAAGCGTGCCGCCGTTTCACGACGACGCGACGTGGAGCTCGATTGTTTTTGTAGCTTTTTTTGTTCTTTTTACAAAAATTAATATCATTTAACATTTTAAAAATGGGAACAATTTATTTTAATAACTCTATGAGAGTCAGAAGACTCGTGTAGAATTGTAGGTACAAGGTATAATACATATGCATTTTAAAACAGTTTCATGATTATATTATGTGTCTAGTAGGTGTTTATATATACGTTATTTGATTTCAATTGAAAAAAATTCTTATCTGTTATTTTTCTGATCGTTTGGTAGAGATTATTAAAGAATTTTATACCAATAAAACTAAAATTATTTTGGGTAGTGGTAAAATTAAATTTTGGTACGTTAAGTATCTCTACTTGTGGATCGAAAATAGCTTCTTGTGTTTAATGTATTTTTAATTATAAAAACCTGGATTATTAAATTTTTTTGTGTATATCTATTATTTTTGGCTCTTGGAATTGTTGATATAGTTGGGCCCTTCGGTAGTGATTTTTTTTCTTAAGAATTATTTTAATCATCATTTTTTAGGTAGTTTCTATATATTTGGTTTAGTGGTTTTATATGCCCCCCCTCCCCCATCCAATAATATCGTATGTAATTGGGATTGAACAAAAGCGTAATATATTATTTTTAAAGTTTTCATTAATAAGATATTTTTAAGTCTCAAAAATAAGCAGTTTTTATTTTTATTTTAAGATCAATTATTTGTTTTTTCCACTTAACGTTATTACTGTTTGTTATGATTCCAAGGTATTTAATATTGTCTTTTTCTTCCATTGATGGACAATTGTCCATTTTTTTAGAGTATTTACGTCTTCATTTGCTATAATACTGAGTTAGAAGAAGATACAGCAGAGGATGAGTCGAGCTTCCTTTTCTTCCTTCCAATTATTTCCTCGTACAGTCCACTTAGGTTCATCCAACTTAACCCGCTCATCTCCTATCCTTACCCCTGTCAATTCACTCCCACCTATCTCTAGTGTTCTGAATATCTTCACCATGGTGGACCTTACGAAATCAGTTCTATTTTATGTAGCGTTATGAGAATCCCGCCCACGTGAAAGGCGTTCTGACCCGAGACACTGACACCGAACCCACCGAGTCGTGTAAATAAATAAACCTGACCTACAACCAAACCAGTTGAAGTTGCAAAGTGGATTTAATCACGTGACGAAACCGACACTCTTGATCTTACTTCGTGCCGCACTGCATTCGGTGTGACTGCATCCATTCGAGTTATTACGAAACCACACGTTAATGAGGCGTGTCCCTTCGAATTTGTCTTGAGGTTCTGATCGACGAGAGAACCAGGTAAATCACTTTTATCCAATGCCATAAAATTTCGGTATCTGTCAACCGGGACATGACATGACAGTAGAATTCTGGTACCAACTGGTGTCTGGAAGTGAAGCGGAGAGGGACGAAGGTGGAAAAAGTGCAAAGAGAATGAGATTACTTAGACGCAAGTATGCAAATCCATTTCCGATAGAATAAAGAGCGAACAAATTTGGAAATAATGTAAAACTAATCCCAAAAAAGTGAAGAGAATTAAATAAGGGTCGCTTAGACGGTTTGGTCGTGTTTAGCGAATGAGTATTGTGAAAATTTTACGAAATATATATGAATGAGCATGCTCAAAGCTAGCAATCAAACACACATGCTTATTACTGGCATGCTCTTGTCATAGAATAGAGACGCTCTTGTTCAAAATGAAAACTTTGCAAATTGAAACAGGAAATTCAAGTGAACCAATAATAAACAGTTCTCGAGTTTCCATCCGCACATTTTTGATTTTAGTTTTTATAATTTTTATTGTACGATATGAATCATTCATGTCTTTTAATAAAGCTTCATAAACATTATTTCTTGCTATATTATTTTTACATAGTGGTGACCGAGTGTTCCACAGACATTCGTGATTCGTATTATAAGTCACGAAAAGTAATGTTTTGTCATCTCCCCAACGCGTCATATTTATTTCATATGTCGCGGACTGAGAAGATCGCATTGATAATCGATACTAGCCGTGAATGACATTAGCATGCTCATAAGCAAGCCTGTTTACACATGCTCAAAAGATAACCCTTTTCGTGGTGAATGACATTAGCATGCTCATAAATCAACCGGCGGTTGATTTTTGAGCGTGCTAGTAATGAGCATGCTTATTACTAGCAATGTGCCCACACACATGCTACTAAATAGCAATGGCTCAAGAAGCTCAATACTACGCATGCTCACGTACCACTAATGAGCATGTGTATCAGTACCTTAAAGCAGAAATGCTCAGGCGGCAGACACACGGCGTTCACACACGAGGGGACTTTTTATATACCTATATGAAATTTTATGAATATAAAAATAATATCGCGCGTAGCAAACAGCAAGTGCGGAGTGCACGGGCTCCAGGGTTAACGCCATCTATCTTGCGATATTGTAAATTTTTTCCGTGGTAAATGAGTGATGGATATGTATTACACGCTCGAACAATCTCCAACTAAGCTTATTATTATCCCAATTATAATAATTTCGTTATATATCCGTCATACAACGAATTATAGTATAATTTTTTTTTATAAATAAATAAATTCTAGCTTCAGTTCTGACGATTAATAGTAAGCTAGTCAATAATAAAATTGTTTTACATATAATTCTGTAGGTATTCATAAATTTCACATTATTATTAACGATATTTGTTGCACAAGGATTTCTCGCAAACTGAAATTGTTCTTTCTGTTTTTTTTTATAAATATTAGGTCCTTACATATGAAATTGGCGTTTTGCCGTACTGGCAAATTTGATCTCAAATATCTTCTCTTTGGTTAGGAATTCCAAATCCAAATTTATACAGCTATTTACTCATGTATTTGTGTTTTGAAAATTATAATTCATTTGTTTTTTCCTCAATTGTTTTTTTCCTTGCGTCACTCAGTTTACAAAATGAAAAACTTGAAATATCGCGTTATTTACGAGTACGAGTTCCACCGTGGCACCAGTGCTGCAGAAACGGCTCGAAGGATTAATGATGTGTATGGCGACTGTGCCGCAAAAGAAAACACGGTGCGTTTTTGGTTCCAACGTTTTCGTTCTGGAAATTTCGACCTGCAGAACAAGCCCCGTGGACGGCCGGAGACCAAAGTTGATAATGAAGAATTGAAGCTATTGTGGAAGCGGATCCATCGCAAACCACATCCGAGTTAGCTGCAGGCTGCGGTGTTAGTGATAAAACTGTTTTAATCCACTTGAAGCAAATTGGTAAGGTGAAAAAGCTTGAAAGGTGGGTACCTCACGAATTGAGTGAAGCAAATCAACAAACGCGCGTTGACTGCTGCGTTGCATTACTCAACCGGCACAATAATGAAGGGATTTTACATCGAATCATTACCTGTGATGAAAAGTGGATCCTGTACGATAATCGGAAGCGCTCATCGCAATGGCTGAACCCTGCCGAACCAGCCAAACCATGCCCCAAGCGAAAATTGACTCCACCAAAGTTACTTGTGAGCGTTTGGTGGACTAGTGCTGGTGTCGTTCACTACAGCTTTCTTAAATCTGGCCAGACGATTACGGCAGATGTCTATTGTCAGCACTGCAAACCATGATGGAAAAGCTAGCTGCTAAACAACCGAGGCTGGTTAATCGCTCTAGGCCACTGCTGCTTCATGATAACGCTAGACCACACACAGCACAACAGACGCCTACCAAATTAGAGGAGCTTCAATTGGAATGTCTATGACATCCACCGTACTCTCCGGACCTTGCCCCAACAGATTACCATTTTTTTCGAAATTTGGATAACTTCTTGCAAAGGAAAAAATTCAACTCCGATGGGGCAGTCCAAACCGCCTTCAAAGATTTTATTGATTCCCGTCCGAATGGTTTTTTTAGTAAAGGGATCGATGAACTACCTATGAGATGGCAAAAGTGCATAGATAGCAATGGTACATACTTTGATTAAATAAATATATTATAATAAAAAAAAATCGGCTTTATGTTCCTCCCATACTAAACGCCAATTTCATATGTAAGGACCTAATATAATAATTATAAGGCAACTGAGCATTTAACATTCCTAAAACTGATTCTAGAGTTGTAATTTAGGCTTGGGATTGCATTCACCAATACTGCTGAAGAAAAAGGTTTATTTAGTGGAAATCAACGATATTAATCATCACAACTGAATGTGCTAGGTTCGGCAGAAATAATGCAATATTGCATCCTGTACAAGTCAACTTCGCAAAATTCATCAACACGCATACCGACAATTATGGAAACCATATTGTAAACGATATTAATTAAATTGAAAATCGTATCGCCACTTATTTAAATACCATTCTACATTTCTAGATGGCAACAGAAATCTATTTCTGGTTCCTACATGGTTCATACCTTAGGAACTAGAGACAAAAGTATTTACAGAGATGGCGTCATCTTTCCTCGTCTTATATCCTGTCAATACCTCGGGAATTCGGGACAAAGTATGCTCAAAGATGGCAGTACTTTTGTTCGTATTTCATTAGAGGAATGTTACCAAGAACACTTATATACGTCTTATATACGTTGAATAAATTATTTTCAGACATTTTTTACTCCGTTCCAACATTGTGTTCAGGCATCATATTCTGAGATCTTCAAGGGTCGCGCCATCTTGAAATTTTCAAAAAACAGTTTTTTCTTTACATTATCTTGTAGATTAAAGTTTTACGAATAATTTGAGTCATCATTCATTCAAAAATTCTAGAAATTGGTTGAACTGTAGAAATTTGAAGCTAGCGTTTTGCTTTTCTCTCGAAACTTCTTTTTACAGACTGGTATGGATAATAAATAATTTTTAAAAAAGTGTACAAGAATGCAAACAAAATCACAAAGCAGTATCATTTTAAAATGACGCAATAAAATATAAAAAGCAATTTATTAAAACATATATACAGAGAAATAACTGAATAAAACACTATATGATGTAATGTATTAAAAAGTCAGGAAACCTATGAGCAACAAAATATTTTACATATTAACCGATGTTACCATAAAAAACGACTATCGACTGTATGTTTCTCTTGAAAGTAATCAAACTGCCGTATAATATATCTACAAATCGCCCATGTTATGTATTCTCGGCAGCGATAAGTATATGTGGAAGTTAGTTTTCATAATATTGTAGTAGAATCTACATTATGATTGCGCTACAAATGGTTTAAGTAATCTACAACTTTTCCGTTGCCAGCTTAAAAAAAACAAATGTCGAAATCGTATAAAGTAACGAAAAATACAGATATTTAATGATATCTGAGATGAGATATTTAATCTCGGCAGCGATAAGTATATGTGGAAGTTAGTTTTCATAATATTGTAGTAGAATCTACATTATGATTGCGCTATAAATGGTGTAAGTAATCTACAACTTTTCCGTTGCCAGCTTAAAAAAAACAAATGTCGAAATCGTATAAAGTAACGAAAAATACAGATATTTAATGTGTAGAAATATTATACTGGTCACTTATAAAAAGAATGTATTTAATATTTATACACAATAACTAATTTATAATAAACATATACGTGTTTTAGAATGAAATGTGAATTCGGCACATTTTATTTTGGTGCTGGCCAATCTAGCAGCTAGATTCTAGCTGTCATTGCGCATGCGCTGTGTATGTCAAACACTTGAAATGTTGGCGTTTTCAGTTTATACTATTTATCGCTTTTATTTTATATTTTTTAGAGCATTAATAATTTGAGGTCACGCAATAAAGAACAAATACATCGTTATAAAAATATTGTCTCCAAATTAATTACGTATCTCAGCACAAAATCAAAAATGCAAAATTATTACAGCGACCTTGTGCGACTTTCCATTGTTGTTTTATAATGAAATTGTGTTAATTAGATCTTTCTTTAAATTAGTGCTACAATATTCCTTTTAATATGTTATGTTTGAGAAATATGAAAAAAAAATGGTTCAGGATAAGAAGAAAAGCGCAACTTTGAATATGAAAAGAATACATGAGAATATGACGTTTTTGAATATGATTATCTGGCAAAGAGTATTCATTTGACAATGGATAACTAATTAACTGACTTGAACTGTTAATAAATTTGAAATCATATTCGTTTGTTTTAGAAGCATTTAATCAAGATATTAATTTTAAAACTCCGCTCTGGCTTTTTAATAGGTAGCAAATACTTTTGTCTAATTATATCTAAACTAGCCCTACACCAGTGAAAAATCACATAATAATTAATAACGACCCTTGCGTGTGACCTGGCCCGCGCGCTGGTTGCGCGTGTCACACTCTGATTATATAAAGTTATAAATTATTATATTTAAATAAGATCCTCAAGACCTATCAGACACCAATGTCGCGCAGTAGGCAGTAGCTATCACCGGCCACGTAGCGACTACCATAGCCCATAGCATGTCCAGGCAGCAAGCAGTTAGCGAAGTGTGTTAAGTTAAAATATATACAACTTATAAATATGACAGATGTGGTAGTCTATCATGGGTGGAATTGGTGAACGTTAGATTATCTAAAGTGATCAATTAAGCGACGTTAAGACCTTGAACATCCAAAAAGTCTTGCATAACTACTTTCTATATAAAAAAATACCTTAGTCTCTATGAGATATCTATAATATATCTTGGTTAGTCCCCCTGTTCATGAAAATTATGTTCGTGAAATTTTTTAAATATTCAATATATTTTGAACACTAGAGTAGGTACTTTAAAATCTAAAAATTAGGGTGCTGCTTGATTCTAAATTTTCGGAAGTCTTTTAGTTCGGAACAAGCTCAGAGCATTCTAGACATCTGGGTATTACGCGGTGAAGTACTGTAAGGATTGTTGATGTGTAACTTACAGAAAATGTTGGTGAGCAGTTTGGCGTCTGTCATGGCCTGCCAGAGGCCGTAGATGGAGATGACGTGGATGTGGATGAAGAACAGCACGTGGGGCCAGCTGGCCTCCCGCTTGTGCGCGTTGCTGGGATTAACGGCGGTCATCTTGGGCTGGGATCACCTAAAATAAAGAAACATATGTTGTAAGACCAGACACCACGAGGGCAGGGTCAGCCAAAGAACGAAAGTTCACTGTCTGAGATTGATGCGTAATAAATGTGCATTATCCAGGTATCTCGAACGATCCCCGTGAGTCTTTGGACTATTCTCAAAATCTTTAGAAATATGCAGAAACAGGTCGAACATTCGTGAAACTAACATTTATGTATAAAAGCGACGATAAACGCCAGCATTTAGCGTATAGCTCGAATGACTATATAGTAGGACGCCATCTAATGCCCTTGAAATAATGTTTAACATGTCCGAAACAATAAAGGCCTGAGGGGATAAACATTTCTATTATTTTATTAACTCATTTAGGTCAAAGTGAAATATCTCCTTCAGATCCGAGGGGGGATCAAACAGTGAATTATTTTGTGATAAAGTGTGACCAAGAGAATTACAACACTTCTCTTAAGATAAGAGAATTATTTTGATCAAGGAGTATCATCTCCTTAATTGTTCGACTCTTCTTCGACTTCCACAACAGATGGATTCAAGGGCTAAATAGACCGTCTTCCAAGCAAATGGGAAGCAGAAAAGGGAAATGTTTCAAGTTTGTTTTCATATTTGGTTATGTCACAATACAATTTTAAAAAAAAACGGATAATTAAACATTAATCTAATAGTATTGTTAACTTAGTATTGTCGGCTTCACTATCTACAATAATTTTGTTAGTAATCTGTCCAAACTATTGGTAAATTTCTGCTTGGTTTTAATAACTTTATTTTAAGATAAATTTAAAGACGAAGCTATTTATATGAGTGTGTGGAAGTCGTTTTATAGGATGGCGCAGGGCTTACAATCTGTATGAGCATACCTCTACATAATCAATCTTCACTAATTCCATCGTAAGAACATTAACAAGTTATCAACATTTTGAAGTTGTATATGTGTTCCAAATCTGAAAACCTTTCATGTGTTTGAAGGGACTATGCTAGAGACACCTGTAGTACTTCTTATGAAATAGTATACATAGATTTCGCAACTGGTAATGATACCTCTTTACTTTTGAAGTGGACTATTTAGCAATATTCTGTTTAATAATGTTATTGCAATATTCCTACGAATTATTTAACATACACCATTACCTAGAAAACGCGTGACAACCAATATTTTCATTTTTTTTTGCATTACAGATTGCTCCATTTACAATGCAAGTATATATTGGAGTGAGTACCTAGATGGAGGCGATCTGCTGCTTGATGCTTTCAATGTTATCATTAAATAAATCGACATGATCGCTCAGTTCATTCAGGAGTTGCACAATACGCGTTATGGTGTGTATATTCATTATATCCGTTCTGCATTTTGGTACATGAAATAGCGCGTGACCTCGATTTCGCAAATAATTGTTTGGTACAAACAGGGCATAATTATCTAGCAGGTTCGGGGCATCAATTTTATTTCTTAAAATTTTAACCCCCAACATGACTAGGCCCTCTGGTCTGCGCGACTCGAGGCTGCGGTAGTTGCATTCCCTCAGCAGTACTTCATGGTCCATGAATGTAGGATATTCTCCTGTTCTGCGTGTGTATAAGTAGCGCAAGAATTTCTTTTGAATCTGCTCAATCATGTCGATGTATTTCCTTTGGTGTGAGCTCCATATTCCAATTTTGAACGAATGATGAAATTGTACATTTGCTCGATGCACTTCTCATTCGAAAATCCTTTTAATGTGTGTTACGAAACCTAAAAGCTTATAACGTCGGTTTATGAGACTTGAGAAAGTCAGCCTGGCATCAAAGACAATACCGAGATCCTTGATCCCAGCAACGCGTGAAATTTTTTTACTTCACTTTTTAAATTTTTTACTTGTTTTACTTCGGGTACTACTGCATGACTACATTCGTCAGGAAATTTTCCGAGTGATGTAGTCTGCCCATTGCCTTTTTATTTTCTTGTCACATTGGATATTTCGCTTTACAATACAGCAAACAACGAATGACAGCCCGTTCAACGTTGTACTGTCTTTCAATTTTCGAGACAAATCTCATCCGTGTACAAGGCATCTTAAGAAGATTTTTCAATTTTATTTGAATGCTTACGCAGACTTCGGCAATGACCACACTGAAAATCAATGCTAAATATACCACCGTCTATACCGCACTACAGTATCAACATTACTGGTTTTATAAACCCGTTCTCGGATGGGCGCGAAAAATCTACCTACCTGCATTTTAAGCATACATAATTAAATAATTATCTGTCTCCAGGACACCTGCATTAGAATAGTAAACTTATTTGTTTGCTATTTGAAATATATACCTTCATTGAAGGTGACCCACCACATACCCTGGGCTGTTTTATGCGCCGAAGCGTCCATGTCAGCCCAACACATTCGCCGCCTGGTTGGCATTATTTTATGCTAAAGCGTCCTCTCCGCCCGGTCTTGCGTCCCAGCATTACAAGAAGCAAGACCAGGCGAGTCGGTCGCGCAAAACCTTCAATGTCCCATGCTAAGTCTTTATTTTTAAAAGAGGTTTTACAAAATTACAATAAAAGAACATCTATAATCTAAAAAATACAACATAAGAACACCCGAGGAGACATCGCACGGGACAAAAATAAATCAACACCCCTCCTTGGAGGGAAAGGGACAAAACAAAAATAAAAACATGTAGCACTTGTGCCAGAAAAGGTAAAACCACCGGTATGACACCGATCAGGAGAGACAACGTAAAATTGACAAAATATGATACAAAACAGAAAGATAACATGGTTGTGCAAATAAAATGGAAAATAACGATAGAAAACACAGAACAAAATAGTCGGATTCAAAGGAAAATGACACTATTATCACAGTACCTATACTAAGAACAGTAATACGTCTTCATACAAACTGGCCGCTACCCATTAGAATGTGTGCGTGCGTGCTCGGCGCCGTGTACGCACGCACTGTGACGCACACATTGACATAGAATATGGGGGCACAAGGCGGCGGCAGTAAGGGCCGTGCCTTCGGTGCCATTCGCGCTCGCAGCAGCCACTTTAAAAAAAATGCGCTTCCTGAAAAAAATGCCTTTTTTTGTTTGTGGTGCTTTACTAAAAAGGTGTGTTGATTATCACAAAGACTGTGAGTTTTTCAAAGTCTACGTTGATGTTAATCAGTGTTCTTGCAATTTAAGTGCAGAAACTAGGTATACTAATTACAGAAATTTTCGGGTTTCGTGTCTACATTATGCGTCGGAATCTCAGAGAAAAGAAAGGGAGTAAAAATAAAGTGACAACCCTAGCGTCAACGCAAGAGTAGGCTAATAACTCGCCGACAGGCCGGAGATAAACTACTGTTCTGGGTATACTGTGCTATTATTAATTTAAGAGAAAACTAATAAACTGATGATTTTAAATGTCTATCGTTTTCGATGCTGTGCTGTATCTTCGTCTGGACGGACGCACAATAACTTCAATCAATTAAATTTGTAAGAGTCAAGCGTCAGATGGGGGTATGGCTTCATTCGGGGGGGGGGGAGTGGAGTGACACAGTGATTTAATATATTGAATAATGGATTATTCTTTCAACTTAATTGGTTGTTAATTATTATTGTTTTTTGTTTCTTACATTTCTAAATTATCCAACCTCTATTCTTCTGTAGATCCACATCTCGAATGCCTCAAGTCGCCTTATCAGTTCTTCGGTAAGCGTCCATGCTTCCATTCCATAGAATAATACTGAAAATACGTAGCATCTGACCATTCGAAGTCGTAATCCTAGGTTGAGATCATGACTGCAGAAGTGCATGCGGATAAAGGTTGTACGAGCTTGCTCTATGCGGCATTTGATTTCAACCGAAGGATCCCATCTTTCATTTAAGTTGCAGCCCAAGTATACAATACTTTGTACCTTCTCTAGTTTCGTTCAGAGAAATACGAGATCTTGCATCTCATAATACAGGGAAAGATTGCCGGAAGTCGGGGCCCTGGAAGAAGGAGGACTTCGTGGCTGAAAAACTTGAGACAGTGGTTTGGCCAGTCTACTGTGGAGCTGTTCCGGGCCGCAGTAAACAAAGTCCGCACAGCCAACATGATAGCCAACGTCCGGTAAACGGACAGGGCACCAGAAGAAGGAGAAGAAGAAGAAGGCCTCTATTATCAATAGATGGTTTGAGAATTCTGAGAAATTATTACTACTAAGATATCTTATAATATTAAAACGACGTTACGGTTTACCTATATGAAATGCTGAATATTCATTACAATTAAGTTTATATATCCCGAAATTATGTAATGGATAGACGTTTACAAACAATCGGAGTGGTTTATACAAAGTCTGTTAGCTTTCTCTAATTAATAATTATGTCAAACTACAAAGTCAACACTATAAATATTAAAAATATAATAGAAATGACACCTATCCGATAAAATGTATCAATTTCTTTATAAACTAAAGTGATATTTAATGACAAAAAAATACTCGGATATATTTGTGTATTTATATATAAAATTGGCACATCCGAGCCAAAGATTAATTTATGTTAAAAAGGGAAAAAGAAAATCATCTCCCAAAGTCAATGTGTCAGTGAACTATTCTACCAGCCAATTTACGGAAAAAATGTTCGCCGTTTGCACTTTTTCAACGACATATTTATTTAAGTTTGATTATCAACGAAAAATATTTATTAATTAAATAAAAGTAACAAATTGTGTATAAACCACACTGATTATTTTTAACGCTGTCCGGTTTCGGTATCACTGTTCACAGTCAGGAATATAACTATTTAATAAATAAATCTTATTTAATTAAATATGTAAAGGAATCAAATTTCGCTCATGGTCAAATGGTCACCTTATTACACAACACATATTACGAGAATCGAGAGAGTGCAGAAAAAGTTTCTACGTATTTTGTCATACAAAGCTGGTCAACACAACAACCTTCACAGCTACGAAGATCGACTTGCCTTTTTCAAGATGCACAAACTTGAGTCCCGACGGAAAATATCCGATCTCGTTGTGCTACACAAGATTCTCAGCGGAGCTATTGATTCTCTCTCTCTATCTGATATAAATTTGCATGTTAAACCCCGTATAAGAAACCCGGAGTTCTTCAGAATAAGTCAGCACACTAATAATGTCGGTTACTTTTCTCCCATTACAAGGTTGTGTCGCACATATAATTTGTATTGTGCTGACCCTAACATTGATGCTGATATTCTTGCAGACACCTTATCTTCGTTCAAAAACTCACTCATACACAACATCCATTTTCTAAACGATGACACGAACCTATAGATCCATTAAATCAATCATTCATTAAATACTAATCGCACTACACTCAAACACAAAATATATAATATAATTAATTGCAAAAATACATGTTACTAGAGCGTGCTGAAGACACTTGTAATTGGGATAATGGGCATAGTCTTCACTATAATGTTTGTTATCAGAGTATCATGTACCTATTATCCTGTTAGTGTCTCTAATAAATAAAAGAAAAAAAAATTTCGGATGAGGGCGTAGCCTCATTCGTGGTGGGGGTTTGGGGTAGAAATTGATAGCGACATATTGGGGAATATATTAAATAATCGGTTTTTCATTTAATTCTATTAATAATAAGCAATAAAACTTTTGATTTCTAGCATTACTAAATTTTCTAACCTAAGGCCACCATTATTTATATACTAAATTTCAATGCCGTTTCCTTTTTTAAATGTGCAGCCTTAAGGGATAGTTCGAAAACATAGATTATTATTACTAAAGCATCTTAGATGTTCTATGATTCCAACACTAAAACTAAGTGTCATTAAACCTATGTAAAAATCTGAATCAAGTTTATGTATATCGGAATAATTTAACCGGTTACGTTTATGTCTATGGTTTATTAAGAATTGAGTTAAATTAATATAAAAACACGTGTTTAATATATGACATTCTAAGCCATCTTTCAATAGTTCTCTGTTGAAGGGGGGTTAATTTAATTTAACGGAAATTATGATCTTAAGCAATTTGTTTAATTTTTATTCTTATTTTTTTTCAATTGATTCAGCAACATTGTAGATTGACATTTTTAAAAATATTGATTATATTATTAGTATAAATCTACTTATATTATTTGATAAATTACACCTACATGTTTCGGAAATACTTTTCCATTGTCAGGGTGTTATATGTATGTCAAAATATCAAAATGAATAATGTCTTTATAAATCAAAAATCAAGGAATAAATTTATAAAATCAAGTAATCAAGAACTTCAGCAATAATATTTAAAAATAAATTTTCAAATAATTTAGAAAAACAAAAAAAAAGACATTATTCATTTTAATATTTTGACATATATATAACACCCTGACGATGGAAAGGTATTTTCGAAACATGTAGGTATAATTTTTCAAATAATATAAGTAGATTTATACAAATAATATAATCAATATTTTTATTATTTTATTATTTTTCATTTCACGTGTAAATTGCTACATTTACTTAACTATCATTGAGAGAAAGACAGGATGTTTGCGGGATAAGATAAACAATATTTGTCCTTTGAACTATTTCAGTGTCGCCGGTTTAATTATCGCGCAACGATATGCCCTAAAAAATCGCAAGTGTATTAAAAAAAGAAAATTGAATAATTTATCATTTCAAAGTAATATCGCTGTGTTTACGGATAAACAGTCAATATTCTTGACCTTAGCATGCTTGTAAATTATGGTTATAATGCGGTAATGATTATATTACAGCTTGTAAATTATGATTATAATGCAGGAGGCTATAATTAAAATACTTTGATGCATAACAATAATAAGGTCTGCAATGGAATGGTGATTATGATGTAAAATTTTCGTGAATCTCATGTATTGTAAAATATCCCAATGTTATTCTATATATCTTACCTACGGAAATTCGAGTACAATAAAAGCATTTCATTGGAGAATTTACTTGAAAATATAAAAATTTGTTGGAATTGAAATATAATTGATAAATGACCTTTTTGTTATGAGGTTATTATTATATTAAAATAAATCCCTTCATATAATTGATTGAAGTCAATAAGTTGTCGATTATGTAAAAAGGGTTGAAAAAATCACATTAAAAAATTTTTTTTTAAAAAATATCGGTTATACGAAAATTCTAAGAAAATTAACTGACAGATTTTATAATAATTTTTATAAATAGAAGATAATTTTTCAATTTGTAAAATTAGTACACCCCAATAACTCAAGATCCTTTTTCTTCATCTTTTTTCTTCTTTTTTTTCTTCTTCTGCTTTTTATATACTTGCTTTTTACTTTATATTATATTTATCTTTATATATTTATATCTGTATTTTAAGTATTTTCTTTCCACTTTGTCATTATTATGTTTACATTTTTTTTTCTATAAACTATATATTCTGTTAATGTACTTTTTACCTATCTGTTGTAAAAGCCCTAGAGGGCGTTATTGAATAAGTAAATTTAAAAAAAAAAAAAAAAATTATATATAATATATATATTATAATATATATATAACATTGTTACAAGCGGCCGCATTCTGAAAAAAAAATTATTATTTGGGATTGTTACACCAAAACTCAAAAATAGAGAAACGTCAAGAAATCTGTCAAATGTCAATATTTTTCTCTTGGTGACGAAAATAATAAATATAATCTTAATATTTTATCTCTTTGGATGGAGAAATCAGTATACGCGTGTGAAACAAACTGATTAGTACCAAGTTTTGAAATAATATTAGCGCTAATTTTATATAACATTTATCAAAAACTTATATTTTAGACAAAACTTCAGATTACAATGATCGGCTTGCGTGATGATATAAATGTTCGGACATTGCAAAATATTAATGTAGCTATTCTAATTTAAAATGATTTATATGCCATTACTGCACAAATGTTGGGTGTTGAATGATATTGCATCATTGTATATGTAGACAAAAAACACAGTTTCTGCTTCCTGTCTTGGGTTTTTAATTAAAATTATTATTGATGAATCGCTTACTACTCCACGTTCCCCTCAATCAACGTATCAAATTTATTTAAAACTTGTGAATTAATTACTGAATTGTGAACTACCTACCAAAGGCCTCATCTAAAATAGCAAAAATCGTAACTAAGTAAATAAATATAAACTAGTTAATAACCTTCCATATTTTTTTAAGTGTTGTGGTAACAATAATCAAAATAACAATTTTGTTATTTTAAGAATAGCGCCGATGTGTCGCGTTAATCGGCCGTATTCTGAAAATAGCAATGTTGGGATCTTAAGATTGTTATCCCAACATTTAGTAGACGAGAATAAAAAAAATAAACGAGACATAGGTATATGTCTGTGTGTGTTTCTTTCAGTTTTTACATGAGAAAGAGAGAGAAAGATGTAAATGAAGGTTATCCGTCAAACGTCAAAATATAAATACGAGTCCAACGCGATGATGACAATTTTGCCATAATTTTACGTTGTGGTAGAAGAAATTAATAAGTGCATAAGAAATAATCGGTTTTCTATAAGTTGTCAATACAGCATTAGTATTAATTTAACATAATTTAAGTTGAAACGTGAGAATTGTGAGGTTAGGCGATAGGTACTTCGGTAATCCGTTTGAAGCTCTGTCAGACCAGACCGCCTGGATAAGAAGGCACCGGAAAAATCGATCCTTTTCTAAACTCATTGCAGACGTCGGACACCGCAAATAAAGATATTTAATTTAAGAAAGATATGTGACAATGATGACAAATATTCTTATTTGAATACCACTAACACCGACGTCCCGTTTATTTTTATTTTTATTATCGTTTATTAAGTGTTGGAATAACAATCGTAAGATCTCAAAATCGCTATTTTCGGAATACGGTCGAATATATACTGGCTGTAACCCGTCAAAAATGACGGTACTTTTACATTAATTGTGGGGTATAAAGAAATGGCAGCAATGTTCAAAAAAATTTGAATGCATTTATCGAGGATTACTAATTTATAATGCACTGAAATCGTGATTTTATAGGTAACACGGCCTATAAATTGATGGGAAACATAATTTTGGAAGGGATAGATACCTAAAATCTATAAATCATTTCATTTTAAATTAGTAATTACCGACAGCATTTAAAACAATTTTTTAATTTTTTGGATATTGCTGCCTTTGCTTTTATATCCCAAATTAATACATAAAAAAATAATAATAAATAAAAAAAGAAAATATAATTAAAAAAGAAAAAGAAGAGTAAAAAAATATTTAAAAAAAAGTTTTTATAAAGGAAGTTACGGCGAGATAACGAAATTATTTTTAAGATATATTATAGATGTCTCATAGACAAAATTAATTTTTTTTTATGGGGAAATAGGTATGGAAGTTTTTGAGTTTTCATAGGGTTTACGACCTATGGTACGGCTGGCTTAAGTGATCACATTACACAATGTCCATTTCCACCCATGATAGAATACCACATGTAACAAATTTTTGGAACTTATATATATTTAAGTTTTACAATCCGTTTCACATACGTGTTGTAATTAACATTAGCGCAACCGGCGTCCAAATCTTTTTACATTCCCTCAATCAAAGACAGATGTCACTAATGAGGTATATATATTATTGGATTTTTTTATTGCAATATCCTTTATACATCTACAATACCTTGATTAATTGAGTCCTCTGGGATATGAATCCTGTTCTGTGTTCATTGAAAAACTTGGACAAAGTCAAAATATTCTGAAATTATTTTTATTGAGATAATATGTATTTATTTATTTATTTATTTATTTGTTTACGCCCATTAGGCTTTTACATAAAGAGTATAAAATAAATTTCAAAAAGCACATACATTAAACAATATCTGTATAGCACCAAAACATGAGTATAAAAGTTAAAAATATAAAGTAAATAGCGGCAATGTGTATAGGCTTTTACCTAAAAATATAACATAAAATTAAAAAGAACAAACATTAAACAATATAAGTTATAAGTAGCGAAATATGAAGTTTCAGGAATAGCACCAAATCATGAGTATAAAAATTAAAAATGTAGAGTAGGTAACGAGCAGCAATGCGTATAGGCTTTTACATAAAAAAAATGTATGTACACTTTATATACATGTTTGCGCTAACAAGTACGCTTTTATGCTATGTCATTAAAAATAATTACTGCAGTAATGCACATATTAAAAATATTAGTCGTTTTTTTTATGGGGGGACCAATGCATACAGATTACTTGTTTCCATTTTCAGTTGCGCACAATTTCGTAATTTACATACGTCACTGCCCGGTAGGTATACGAGCTATCCGTATTCGAGGAAATGAATTTGCACAATTTATACTTCGAATAGTTTTTACACTGCAAAGGTCGTACCAATATACAGGGTTATTTGGAAAACATTAATAACCTCGCAGGACTATATTCCTGCCTTGATTATAAGTCGAAAATGGACCTATTAATGACGGTCAAACATGGAGAAAAATATAAGCAACTGAAAATTTACTTACTGTAATTGCATAATAATGTCTACAAATAAAAATATATACCTATATAAATAAATAAATTAATTAAGGAAAATAAAAAATAATCTAAAACAAAACTTTAACCCTTTTTACATTAAACAATTATCCTACACATATTTACACTTGGACTTACGACTCACTCAACTTTCACTAATCATTGCACTTGATACTTTGTAGATACATAATTACTACCTTATGAAAATAAATATTACTGACGAATTCAAAAATATATTATAATTGTGTTCTATAACGCCACTCTGGGACAGGCGTAGCCTAGTAGAGTGGCATAATCCACAAATTTAACAAAAAAAAAGTGTAATTTATCATATATGTTATTGTTAAATTAGTATTAAGTACCTTTTATGTAAACAAGGATTTTTTGAAATAAATAAATAAAACAATATATATATATATAACACCGAGCTCTGTGACCTCTACCAGGACGTCAGCGTAGTCAAGTTCATTAACATTAAAAGATTGCGCTGGCTGGGACATGTACACCGTGTGTGTGATCTGGAGCCCCCAAAAAGGGTGTTGTTTAATGACCCAATGGGCAGAAGAAGTGTCGGAAGACCAAAATGATGTCGTTGCGGACTGCCGGGCCCTGGGGCAGCAAAACTGGAAAATGGCAGCCAGCGACAGAGCAGCATGGAGGACTTTCTTGGAGGCAGCTAGGACCCACCAAGGGTTGTAACGCTGAGGATGGATAGATGGAATGTCTTCTGTGATTACTGTTCTATCGTCCTCTCCATGTGGCTCCACCGTGTAAATCTTCCTATTTTAATAAACCTTGACATCCTTTCCTCGTCATACAAGTATAAAACCCATAATTCGACCGGCTGCGCCAAAATTCAACTTATAAAACCGGTCTACAGGTGCGCCATAAATTTTCCTCAAACAAAGTCCGGCGGACGCTCATTTTTCTTCGTCGAATACTATGTTTCAGATGTATATGAATACATTGGTCAAATAGGCGTTTTGTCTTTCTGGTAAACTGTCGGAATTTTTTGCTAGCGACAACAGAAACTTCTGAATCTTCCGCTTTGAGTTTCCTAGAATATTCTGCCGTGTTTTTATGACCTTGCAACAAACACCCTTAGTACAGCAAAATTCAGAACCATTTGAACGTGAGGAAGCGCGAAACGAACCAGCTGCAAGAACTGACAACTAAAGAGATATCCGCAGATTACAGATCCCTGTTCAACGTTGGCAAAAAGACGGACATCACGCAGCGTAGCCCCGACATATATAGAGCTTCGCAGATTAAAAACCACCAGATTAAAAACCATAAAAATAATTTTGTATTAAATAACTTCATGGTGTGAAAACTTCCGTCGCATGATGCGCACGCATTCCGTTGCATAACTAAAATTTCACTTATCATGCGCCTAATAAAGAAGTTTAACTTCAAACAAAGAAAACTTTATTTATTTCATAAAAAAGAGCTACTATAAATTTACTTTTATAAAATTTCTTCTCAATTTCAAACAAGGTCTTTTTTGGGTACACCCAATGGATAGAAAGACATGTAATAAGGATCATCGTCTGAGGCCATGACTCACCAGGGGTCGTAGAGCCAATAATAATTATGATAACACCGTATAGTGTTATCATAATTACATCGTACGGAAGTACCTACCTGAATACTTAACATACTATGCGGATCCATGTTATGCAGATCCATAGTATATATTTTTAGTTTAAAAATTTATAACAAATACTTTTTTTTTTACAATAAATATACAGACAGTTACTTATAATGGATATTTCTCTTCTACAGAGTGACTACAGTGACTCCTGTGTAAATGAGGAGTATCATTACATTTTTAATATATTATTCTAGAGAATTATATAATAAAATGTATACATAATTAAGCAATAAGTAGGTGATTTACATATATAATAAAATAAATATTTAGTTAACTCAAAAGGTATTTACTTTTCAACGTTTTTCTTAAATGCCTCACATTATTTTTCAATCCTCATTTTAGCAGGAGTATGTATCTTTTTATTTAATGTGAATTCTTTCTGTTTCTTCGTTGAATTTTTTTTTTATATTCCCCCAAAAATTCGATATTCGTTCCTTTTACTACGTGAGTCAACCTTTGGTGCTGGTGAACCAACAGGATATCAATCAATAGAATTGAAATTACTAAATTATAAAAGAATTATGTACTTACTTTGATTTTATATAAAGTGGAAAAGTTTCAGCATGTTCATTAAGCAATTATCGACATTCTTGTTTGGTCTTTGGTAGCCTGTTTGGTGGTGTTTAGCGGTAAGATACTCACTCGCCCAGCGAGCGTGTGCTCGGAGGTTCACTCCTCGTCCCGGGAGAAATGGCATTACGAAAAAATAAGGGCCACGAAACAAAACGTGAATACGTTTTGTGTATAAGTATTATTATTGTGTATATATTGTATATATGAAAATTTATTTAGTACTACGGTGAACCCTCAACATTCGTTCATATTGATATGTGTCATTTTTTATATTCCTCCTGTTTTTTCGTCGAAATTTTGCTTTGATATTCAGCCGAAACACACCTCTGGAAGATTTAAATAACAGAACACAACATTGGACAAATTCTTTAATCGAGACATCAATCAACAGTATTGAAATTCCCCGATGTCACAATGGAAGGTGGCTACCCTTTCAAACAATAGCTTTAAGGTACAGATACACATGCTTCTTTACTGGCATGCTAATGAGCATGCCACTAATAAGCATGCCCTAACAACTGTACACACTTGCTCATTACTGGCATGCTTATTAGTGGCATGCTCATAAATAAGCATGCCCAAAGCTAACAATCAAACACACATGCTTATTAGTGGCATGCTCTTGTCATAGAATAGAGACGCTCTTGTTCAAAATGGAAACTTTGCAAACTGAAATAGAAAATTCAAGTGAACCAATAAATCAAAAAAGTTCCCGAGTTTCCATCCGCACATTTTTGATTTTAGTTTATATAATTTTTTTTGTAAGATTTGAATCATTCATGCCTATTAATAAAGTTTCGTAAACATTATTTCTCACTATATTATTTTTACACAACGGTGACCGAGTATTCCGCAGTCATTCGTGATTCCTATAATAAGTCACGAAAAGTAATGTTTGAGAAGATCGCATCGATAATACTAGCCGCGAAGCCCGCAAATGACATAAGCATGCTCATAAATAAGCAAGTCTGTTCACACATGCTCCAAAGATACCCCTTCTCTATGGCGAATGACAGTGGCATGCTTATAAATCAACCGGCGGTTGATTTTTGAGCATGCCACTAGGTGGCATGCTCATTTCTAGCAATGTGCGTACACACATGCCACTAATAAGCATGCCACTGTCAAAGTCGATACTGCGCATGCTCACGTGCCACTAAAGAAGCATGTGTATCAGACGCCTTATATCCATAAAATAAAAATTCTTAATAGAAGTCATTGTTTTTTTCATTGAACAATATTAATGCAGATCTACAGTATATTTATAGCATCGAGACGAGTAAATCTCTGTCATAATAATAAATCATCATGTAGTAGTGATTAATACGTAATCAAAATTTATTTGCGATAATTTCCGAGTGAATCAAAGAGTAATTCAAAGAAAAATTCGGGTCTGGGAACGGAAAAAGTATTTTTAGTTAATTCCTATGGAAAAAATTCGTTTCATATTCGTCATTTTCGAGTTTAAACATCGTTGACATGCACCTGTAGGATTATTCAAAATGATAGACTCAATTTCATACTCCTGTATTTCCTGAATTATACATGTTATGTGAATGATCTACGTAGCAATTGAAAGAGGGGGTCCGAAAGTTTCGAATCCTCTTGCTCAAATGATCATTTGAATGCCGACCAACAGTCATATCGCATTATTTGACAGTAAAATAGGTACTATACAGCACAATTAGTGATACCAATGACAAATGTTCTTTTTAGTTGGAGATTAATGTTAAAGTGTACATCAAAAGCACCCCGCACTACAGCTATCGACTCAATTTTACAGATCTCACGAACACAGAGAACCTTGTGCTGCATGATAGCCATTTTACTCACAACTGACACAAAATGGCTGTACGACAGCGCGAGCACTCTAGCGGTCGTTTGCGGGGTCATGAGTGATCAGGTGGTGGGATTGGAAATTATCGAACTTCCTCTTTCAGTGCTATATAAATCAATCACAAACAACGAATAATTCAGGATATATAGCGGTGTGAAATTGAATAACCTATTGTACCTATGAAATCAAAGTGTTGTCTACATTATGTTTTATTTTCGTTGACCAATGACCGATGACAACTGATTTTAAATGCAAAAGGTAACAATCGGTGTCGTCACAGCCGCGGGCGCAGGTTAAACATGCAAATAAATTAAATTCACTGTCGGAATAAATAATGATCGCCGGAAATGATTTCAGGTAGAACTGTCTAGAAGGTAAGTACGAACGTATAACACTTGTTATATAATATTTCTTTACGCATAACGTGAAGTAATAACAATTTCATAAAATTTTGTTAATCGTACATATACTTATATTTTATAATGTTCGAATATTTGTCCGAATTCTATTATTTTATTGATGCTTAGCCAGGTGGAAGGTTCTAATTCCAGGTTCACTTAAAACAGATGGATCTGGTAGCTTTTCTTCAACTTCTTCATCTTCTTCTTCAACTTCATCAATTTTTTTGCTGATTCTCAAAGGTTCTTGAGATTGAAAATTATGAATGTAACTGTTCTCTGTAAGATCCTCACCCTTTAACGATCTAAACCAAGATTTGCATAATTACTCTTTAGGATCTTGCGCAAAAATATGCCCTCTTCCTAAGTCCATTTAACCCCCTTCCCACGAAACAAATGTGTATTATGTTATATTGTAAGCCATCATATTATATTGATTATACTTCCTTATTTTTAGGACCATGGCGAAAATTAAACAACTTCTACAATCCGCGGATATCTTGATCACTCAATGTCTGAAACAAATTTTGCCAAAAAACCTGCGAAAAAAAGGCACCACCCACCTCTAAAATTATATATTTAATTATATCTATGGAGACAAGAGCAGCAGATTCAATTCGGCTGTAACGTGACACCAATTATCTCCACGTGCTGTGAACGTCTGTGAATGATAAGTCGCAAGGAAAGTGCTGACGACAAGAACGTGCTGAAAGCAGGAATTTGTTGATGACACGCAAGAATCGTGAGAGTGAGAGGGGAGGCTTTTCCCTGCGTCTACGAGACCATTCCGCACTGCGCTTCTGTCTCGACCAGCCCTCGCTACGCTGCGCTGTCGTCTGGCAAGGTCTCTGCCTACCACCTCCGCCGCCCGCCAACACGATATATTTGTTCTGATTTCTCTTGTGCCGTTTTGCATTTCATTATATGTTTTGGCTTCCCCTCAGAGCTTCTCTTCGAGAGGTAATAAACTTCCTGAATCTTTCATTCCTGCAATCCGCGCAACTCCTTTCCCAAATAACTATTTATATTATAAAGCGAGTATTCAAGAAGATGTATTTTTAATATTTTTTCTATTAGATGATATTCTACACAGCATAGAGATTTATTTAATCCTACACAAGATTTTCCCGTTTGTGAATATGTAAATATAGGCCATCAAGAGCAGGATGAGAATCTATAAGACCAATATGACATACGGCATTGAAGCAAAGGCAGATACAATCAGGACTAAAATAATATGGAGGACTTCCGAGATGAAGACACTGAGGATGATAGCAAGACGCCGAGGGATCGCGTGAGGAACACCAGAATAAAAAAGATAACATGAAGCTGAGGACATTGTACGACGGAATAGACAGCGAAGGAGGGATTGATATGGTCATATGCAGAGAATGCACCAGACTCCCTTAAGTAGTCAGCCTCCCGGAACCGCCCTCGCGGAAGTCCTCCCAAAAGATGAAAGGACAGCTTGGAGTCCACCTCACAGGAGGCGCTGTCCTCTGAAGACCAGACCACATAGGTCTATTAAAAAGAAGAATATAACGCGCACAGGTGAAAAAAATCATACAATCTAGTACATAATCTAAAAGATAAATAATTAAAATAATCATCATTATTCTTGCCACTACAACCCTTGGTGGGTCTTGGCCTCCTCAATAATTTTCCTCCACTCATCTCGGTCTAGTGCCAGCTCTCTCCAGTTCCGAAGCTCTAAGGCAGAGATGTCTTTGAGGACGTTGTCACTCCATCTTAATTTTGGCCTTCCTAAGCTCCTTCGCCCTACTGGCCTTGAGTTCAGCAGGGACTTTGGTGCTTGATGCTCGGACATTCTCTCCACATGACCCAGCCACCGAAGTCTTCCCAGTTTTATAAATTTTGCGACGTTTGGTTCCTTAAATAGAGTATAGAGCTCATTGTTGTAACGTCTGCGCCAAAGTCCATTTTCTAGAACCGGTCCGAAGATACGCCTCAAAATTTTCCTTACAAAAACGTCCAGTGCTCGCTCATTCCTCTTAGTTAGTACCCACGTCTCAGCTGCGTACGTGAGCACTGGCCTAGTAAGCGTTTTGTACACTAATATCTTGGTGTTTCTGGACAGCAGTCTGGATTTTATCTGCTTTTGTAGGCGGAAAAAGAAGCGATTTGCGCTCACTATGCGCTTCTGGATCTCCTTTGTAGAACAAAAATCTACTTAATATTTCAATGTTGAAGTGTTTTTTTGGCCGGTGGTATAACCATGGTGACGCTTCAACATTTTTCAATGAAAGTGTTACCACGTGTGTCACAAAACAGGCATTCTGAATTCAAAATTCCGCGAACCCTCAGAGAAACCGGATTTGCTCTGAGACTAGAGATATTTAAAGTTAAAGGATATAGCTAGACAGGTAGGCACGTGCATGCCTAGTTTCTTGACTTTTGTTTGGAATTTTGTTATTTTTCCATTTTGCGAGTTAATCGTTAAACGACATTGAGCGGGATCCGATTCCAGTTGTCCTAAAACGAGACAGCTTAATAATGAGATAAACTTTTATCTTAATTTTATTGGTTAATACGGCGTAAACAATAAAAGAACACCGCATTTGCCCAAAAAATAATAATTTCTCGGAATTCGCCAACCACAACCATTATTTCGATAGACATAAATTAAAACTAACCAACTCGGTTCCTCGAAAAGGATAGATAATTAATAATTCGGAAACTGTTGAAATCTTTAAGAACTTAAATTCTGAGAAAACAATAAGGAAAACAACACCTCTCCAATTCTATATATTTAACTAGCTGGTTGGCCCGGCTTCGCTCGGCATCATAATTCCGTAAGCATAGAATTGTGTTGTCGTCTCATTTTTGCTGGATTCGGCACCTGTGATTGGATTGCCTTGCTGGACCGTCTTTGCTTTGCCAAGATATAAACAGATATTTTAGCGCACAATCATAACACTGTAGAGAGAACTTTCCAAAGCATTCCTAAATCTAATAGAACTTCCTGGAATCTTCTAGAACTTTCCCATTCCAGAACCTTCTAAAGCATTTTAATTCTTTCTGGAACCTCTAGACCACCGACGCACTCCCCTAATCAGTTTGGAACCTTATAGGTCTTTCTGATAGCCTGTAGAACTTTCTCCTTCCATAACTTTTTAGAGCATTCTCGAACCCTCTAGAACTTTCGGGAACCTTTAAAACTGGCTGACACATTCTGCAATTTTCTGTAACTTTCTCCATCCAGAACTTTCTTGAGCATTCTGGAACCTTCTCTTAATCTTCTGGAGATTCACCGATGAACTCAGCCACTCGGTTTGGAACCTTCTAAAACCTTTTTAAACTTTCTCCTTTCAGAACCTTATAAAGCATCCGATAACCTTAATGAACGTTCTGGAACCTTCTAGACTCACCGACATACTCCGCCACTCAGTTTGGAACCTTATAGAACTTTTAGGAATCTTCTAGAACGTTCTCTTTCCAGAATTTTTGGAAATTGGAACCTTCTCGACTCACAGACACACTCCGCCATACTGTTTGGAACATTAGAGATCTTTCGAGAATCTTCTACAGCGTTCTCCTTCCAGAACATTCGAGAACTTAATTGAACGTTTTAGAACCTTCTAGGTTCACGGAGACACTTCGCCATTCAGTTTGGAACCTTATAGAATGTTCTTGAACTTTCTGCTTTCAGAAACTTTTAAAGCATTCGAAAACCTTCATGAACGTTCTGGAATCTTCTGGACACACCGACACACTCCGCTACTCACTTAGGAACCTTATAGAACTTTTAATAATCTTCTAGAACGTTCTTCTTCCAGAACTTTCGAGAGCTTTATTGTACATTCTGGAACCTTCTAGACTCACAGACACACTCCGCCATACTGTTTGGAACGTTATAGAACTTTTGGGAATTTTCTAGAACGTTCATTCGCGAAAAAATCTATTTTCAATTTACGCAAGGTTTTCATCATTTTATTTATTTTGCATTGAAGCGAATGAATTTTTCACTAATGATTTAATTTGATGTAACGATAGTTCAAAGTTTTGCAAAAAATAAATCAGAAATATTGAAGGAATGCATATCTCCATAACTATTGATTGGTCATATTGTTTGAACATTTTTGACTCATAATCAAGGCAGGAATCCACCTGTAAAGAATTGTGGACCAGCTCCGTGACTACCTGTATAAGAGTTAAAGTAAAAAGTATCCGTCATTTTAATTTGTATCCGAGCATATTTCGCATAGAAATTGTTCCCACTCATGACCGAAAAAATTCTCCCCACCATGTTACCCGCATCCCAGCTTGAAGAGTTAGACAAAATTCTGTATTTATTGACCACGTCTGATGATGAGAAGGACTGCTTCTCTTGAATCTATTGTAGTGACAAAATTAATTCTACGAGTGTACTACAAAGTTTAATTTAACTGTGAATTACAATTATTTTCATATTTATTAAGACATAGAATTATTATTTAGTTTCCATGTGCTATATTAAAATAAGATAACTTTTAATATTAAAATTATTTTTTGCTAAATATCCTACAAACCTAACCAGTTTATTTTTATATACCTACAGGGTGTACCAGAGCTAGCAGCAGAAACTTTGCCAGTAGGTTCCTGCCTATGTTATGAGTCTAAAATGTTCAAGCAAGCATGGCCTAATATCAATAGTTATGGAGATATGCAATATCTCTGACTTATTTTTTGCAAAAAGTTTAACTATCATTGCAGTAACTTATGTCGATTGTGACAAATTCAGTCGCTTGAATGCAAGTCGATAAAATAATAAAAACCTTGCAAAAATTGAAAAAAGTTATTTTTACAAGGTTTTTATCATTTTATTCGACCTGTATTGAATCAAATGAATTTTTCATAATCAATATAAGTTACTATAATGATAGTTCAACTTTTTGCAAAAAATAATTCAGAGATATTGAAAAAAAAATGCAAATTTTGATATTGCATATCTCCATAACTATTGATTAGGCCATGCTTGCTTGAACATTTTAGACTCGTAACAAAGGCAGGAAGCTATTGGCTAAGTTTCCGCTGCTAGTTCTGGTATACCTTGTATACACACATCAAAAATGACATCTCGATAATGACCAGAATATTCATCTTTACAAATGCGAGCTTCATGTATAGCCTAAAAAATCTCAAAGCTATGTATAATATTGCTTTAGGGTTTTAAATTTTCATAAATAAATAAACAAATATAATCCAAAAATTAATTAAATTTTAGAATGGTGACTTATTTATTAATGTGTTAAGGTGAGTCCTTAAGAAGCATCTAAAAATTTCATGAAGCTTCTAGTAGAAACACCTATCTATCTCTTCCTGTGCCTTTCATCGTACACCTCGCAAACCCTTAAATCTTCTGTTATCCGCCGTAAAAAGTTACCCGTAGTAATAATCCCCTTACTGCTGCCCCTTTAAAATCATTCATTTCGGCGTAACGACATGGAATACTGGAATTGCAAATCTGAGAAAAAAATATAATGCTCCTAAAATTTTATTCAAACTCTTTTGCAAGTATTAATTTTAAATGAATTAATTTGTAACATTTCACTATAAATTTCGCTGTTGGTTTTGTAAATAAGGACTGGTAGGTTAGCAGGAAAGTAAAATGTAAGACATAACCGACGCTTTGTGGCATTGAAATTGAAAATTGCAACAATTTTGACTTGTTAATTTTTATTAAACTTTGTATTAACCACTTAACTAGTAACTCTACGTCTACCGGTTTCGATACCACTGTATCTTCATCAGGACGGACGCGAACTAAGTATCCATTGTTTATTCTAGCAAACGAATCAATTTTTTAGCGGGGGCGTGGCTACAGTTATGGAGGGGGTAATTGAGAAGTGGACGCCGAAATAGGGAACACGTCAAGTAACGGGCTATTCATAAAATTTTATCTGGCTGTTAATTATATTGGCTTTAATTTTCAGACATTTTTTTAATTTCTTGTATTTTTAACCGGTCGGATGCCGCGCAATTTCGCGCACGATTGCTGTTTTTTAGACACTTTTTTGGTTATATTCATGCAAAAATTAACAATAATCGCTAAGAAGTTGCAGTGTCTGGTTTCTCAATATACGGATATCAATAATTACTTATATTTTAATAATTACTTGTACAATAATTACTTATTAATTAATTATGAAAATAAGTAATGAAATTTACTGTTAGAAATGTACGCACATGTTTATCAAATAAAACCATGGAAGTAATAACACTAAAGATATTGTATTTCAATATTTTCGTTCTAAATATATCAAAGAATATAAAAATACTTAATTTTAACACTTTTTTATTTAAAAATAACACCTTTTTTAACAGATAAATAACACAATTAATGCGCGGTTCGAAGACGACATTTGGAATGATTTTTTGTCCGGTTTGCGCGGCAAGTGAGGTTACTTGACAAATAGAACTCGTTCATTCATTCAAAAACTTGAGATATAACCAATGATAAGCTTTAAAAACCCATAAACGCAGGTACAATTGCCGGCAAACTTATTGAAATTTTTTGGCATAGTGGGGGAATGCGCAGAAGACGAAATTTGGGTCTCGTTGGTGGAAAGGTAGATGCGCAAACTTCCCCCCACTACGCCGTAGAATTTCAAGATGTTTGCCGGCTACTGTAAAATAGGCCGAATTCGCATACGTGTCTAGGGAGCGCAGATCTGCGCTCCGGCACCCGACCGGTTAAGTTATCTAATCTTAGGCCCCTGTTATTTACGTGTAGAATCTCGATACCGTTTTTATTTTTAAACTTGCACCAGGGCTATGCAGACGGATCTTTCCCTTGGAAAAACGGATTGGCTTAATACATGATGAGTGCCGCGAGCAGCACAGATCGTGAGGCTTCTCATCTTGATATCATCAAGCTTATTTTGAAATGTCGTTTA
>JADDOH010008227.1:0-11718 GCA_016648135.1 Agrypnia vestita
CGCGTCAGATCTATAGAATTTTTTTTTGCGAATTGCGTGTCCACGGAATGGCGTTTGTTTTAGAGCTTTTTTTGCCGTTATTTGTACTTTTATATACTGCTCTGTGACGTGTTGGCCAATTTTACATATAAATATCGCAATCGATAGATCACAAGTGCCTCTATGGAGTGTGCTGAAAATAAAGTAAAACACTTCAGAATTAAATTCTCTTTCATTCGGTTTTCACAGTTTCAGCCGCTGCTCCGTGTTGGCTCTATTCTCCATCTAAAACACACGATTTGTAGAGTTTTTACTTTCCAATCTTTTGGCGTTTTTACTTTTTTTGTATATTTTTTTTCACAAAGTTACAAAACATTTATTTTATACCAAATCTGGAATTATTTTCAAACAGTATTAATTTTTTTCTCCAAGGTGCTAAGAACGACTCTCAAAAGGCTGGGTAACATAATCACATTTGGGTGACGTCATTAGCAGTATAGGTGAAAATTAGTCATTCCTAGAAGCATCCATCCTATACAGAGAAGAAGTTTGAATGAGTTTGAATGACATCAAATGAAAAATTCTATATATAGATCTTTTTCTTGCGTATAAAGAATTTATAATGAAAACTTTGTTTTTATGGGTTAAATTATTTAATTGCCAATTTATCCTTAATTCTGTGACTCCTAAATGCTTATTGTAAGAAAAAATAATTTGTAAGAAAATACTTATTTGACTGGTTTATTTTCATGTGCAGGATGTTATATCGGTGGATCTTGTAATGAAGACATCTCGAGATTTCATATCTGATAAATTGGTAAAGACCGCTGTAAAAATGATGTCAACTCAAGGTAAACGTAAGTATGACTATGTATTTATTTAATTATGAAATTCATCTCATAATGTATTAAACTTTTCAAGGTATATATTCCTTTTTGTTTTGTATTTTAAAAAGTGAATTAAATAATATTGTGGAACAGTTTTAAATAGTGAACTTACATTATAAATGGAATATAAACATGATAGTAGTGAAATATTTATTTTAATTTTTGACTCGTACATAAATTTACATTACCTATTGTCATAGAATTTTCTTATCATAAACTGGTCACTGGCCAGGCTTACTGGCTGATTAATACTCACACAATGTAGATGTATCAATCTAGAGCTCAATGTGATATTAGGTCCTTACATATGAAATTGGCGTTTTGCCGTACTGGCAAATTTGATCTCAAATATTTTCTCTTTGGTTAGGAATTCCAAATCCAAATTTATACAGCTATTTACTCATGTAAAGTGTTTTGAAAATTATAATTCATTTGTTTTTTCCTCAATTGTTTTTTTCTTTGCGTCACTCAGTTTACAAAATGAAAAACTTGAAATATCGCGTTATTTACAAGTACGAGTTCCACCGTGGCACCAGTGCTGCAGAAACGGCTCGAAGGATTAATGATGTGTATGGCGACGGTGCCGCAAAAGAAAACACAGTGCGCTTTTGGTTCCAACGTTTTCGTTCTGGAAATTTCGACCTGCAGAACAAGCCCCGTGGACGGCCGGAGACCAAAGTTGATAGTGAAGAATTGAAGGCTATTGTGGAAGCGGATCCATCGCAAACCACATCCGAGTTAGCTGCAGGCTGCGGTGTTAGTGATAAAATTGTTTTAATCCACTTGAAGCAAATTGGTAAGGTGAAAAAGCTTGAAAGGTGGGTACCTCACGAATTGAGTGAAGCAAATCAACAAACGCGCGTTGACTGCTGCGTTGCATTACTCAACCGGCACAATAATGAAGGGATTTTAAATCGAATCATTACCTGTGATGAAAAGTGGATCCTGTACGATAATCGGAAGCGCTCATCGCAATGGCTGAACCCTGCCGAACCAGCCAAACCATGCCCCAAGCGAAAATTGACTCCAAAAAAGTTACTTGTGAGCGTTTGGTGGACTAGTGCTGGTGTCGTTCACTACAGCTTTCTTAAATCTGGCCAGACGATTACGGCAGATGTCTATTGTCAGCAACTGCAAACCATGATGGAAAAGCTAGCTGCTAAACAACCGAGGCTGGTTAATTGCTCTAGGCCACTGCTGCTTCATGATAACGCTAGACCACACACTGCACAACAGACGGCTACCAAATTAGAGGAGCTTCAATTGGAATGTCTAAGACATCCACCGTACTCTCCGGACCTTGCCCCAACAGATTACCATTTTTTTCGAAATTTGAATAACTTCTTGCAAAGGAAAAAATTCAACTCCGATGGGGCAGTCCAAACCGCCTTCAAAGATTTTATTGATTCCCGTCCGAATGGTTTTTTTAGTAAAGGGACCGATGAACTACCTATGAGATGGCAAAAGTGCATAGATAGCAATGGTACATACTTTGATTAAATAAATATATTATAATAAAAAAAAATCGACTTTATGTTCCTCCCATACTAAACGCCAATTTCATATGTAAGGACCTAATATTTTGACTGATAAGCTTGATAACAATTATTAAAGAACGGCTTTTCAATATTATTTTCTTTACTTTACTATGTACTAAATTAGAAGTTAGTGAACTCCTTTAATCTGAAATTAAATGCACCCAAAATGTGTTCTTAAATATTTATAAAACATGTTCATTAAAATGTAAAAATAAAAATTTGAAAGTATGAAATATGTCAACAAATGACACAGTTTTAAAACCAGATTCCGTGCTGTCGGGAGCGGCGGGCATCCCCTCACGGCCGCTTATCCTTTTTCATAAAAAAATCACTATCAAACATGTTTTTATGCCAAATTTGACATCAGTTAGAAATATTATACTATTAAAAACAATTTTTTCATCGCATATAAAAAGTTTTTTTTTTAACTAGTTTTACATGAATTTACTTTTTTTGCCTATATACCTATATTTGTACATTTAAACGGGCATCAGTTCCTACATCACTATCCGATTTGGTGACCTTGGAGCCTCGCGGACTTTGCGTTTTGTTAACGTTGATTTTGTATTAAATAATCGTATTAAAGATCACTGTATCACATAATTTTCAAATCATCATCATCCCCTTGTCCTAGTTGGGTCCGGGGTCCAAAGATTCTACCCCTTGTTTTGCCCTGCTTCTGCAGGAGTCAACCAGTCTAGACCCATAAAGAAGAATAATGGTTGTTAAATTCTTTTTTAATACAATACATAGTAGATACTGTAGTAGTTTTTTTTTAATTCTAGATGAAAAATAATTAGAATTCAGTTAAATTCACAAGTATTTTGACATTTCAGCTGGAAGTCAAAATACATAATATCTACCTAAATGTGCTTATGCGACATCATATTTAAATTAAAAAATAGTGATGTATGAACAATGGTTGTTTTCTATTTTTTTTACAGTACATATTATTGGAGAAATATAAATAGGCTTTTTTATTTATTGTAGACCTAAAACATTCAGAATTCGAACAAAAATTACACGAGCGCAAGCTACTCTCGGGTGTTTTCATATATTTTAGTGTCGGCACTTCCTATGGCCGTCTCTTTTTCTTGCAGCCTTCCTGTCTTGCAACGAATATGTGAATATACATACCAGTGCAATGTTTATCTGATATTAGGTTTGTTCATGTCTCGTTCTTGTCTTGAAAGAGCACGATCCACTGACACCATACTTTGACATTTGGAGAATGGGGCCTCTTAAGTCAATATTTATTTGACAATTTTTTTTTGTGAATTTGAAAAAAGTCACAAACCGTGCGAAAAAAGCATAAATTTTATTAATTTATTTTTATTTTTTAAAAACATTGGAAATGCGTAATTGCGCAAAAGGCCTTTCTCATTGTTAATTTTTTTATTCAAAATTTTAAAATTATTTGATTTATGGCCTTTATTTTTCATGTCGGAGAAGAAGCTGTCTTCAATCTCCGGAGAATTTGTATGAAGAATGCAACTTTATTTAGTTGTTATGGCACAAAGGCCTTATAATTTTTTCCGTGTACAAATTATTGTGGTTATCAAATTAAAATCTTGGAATTATACAAAATGAATTATAAGTTCACCTTTAATAAGTTATCCCACCAAAAAGGTTTAAATTCTTTGATTACGAAAAAGTTCCATATGAATTAAGGGGTTATGTGTAGTCAGAGGCGAAAAAAATTGACATTTTCAATATTTTTTTGAACGGTTGTGTAATATTTTGATTCAATACATAATACCAACGTTTTACACTATATTTTAAGTAACTAAACCGAAAATTTCAAATAAAATTAATAATAATGGAACACGATAGAAACTCAATTCTTGACCCCTGTCTTGCAAATAGTGCCTCGCGGTGTCCATCAGTGCTTCTTAGTGGTTTATCTAAATTTAATGAAACAAAAAAAAATTAGTAGTTCAATAGTTAATCTTGTGCTTAATCGAAGCTTTTTTATTTTTTTCAAATTTAACAAAATGGCGGTCTTTGAAAGCTTAATTATGAATTTTGAGGAAAAAAATCACTCATTTATTATTTATAAAAAAAAAAGTCAAAAATAAAAATCCTTCGATTAAGCACAAGTTGTTAATGCCTAAAATACGATGTTAAAATTTCATTTAAATCTTTTCAGTAGTTTTTAAAATATCGTGGACACCGTTTTTGAAAACATTATTTTGAGAAAAACGCGTTTAAAGTTTTATGCATAAATAATTAATACAAATACAATTTAAAAAATTACTTACGTAGAGTTATCTATTTCTGGTACATATAATAGATCTTCTGCCGTTGTGTAAGCCTCCAAGATGTCGATTTGTTTTTGTCTACATCTCATTTTGCCTTCTCAAGTGATCTGATTTGCATGTTGGTCAGCAATCTTTATGCACTCTATATCGAGTTTTTTAGCACTAGGTCCATAATTTAATTATATTGCATTGGCAGTCATTAACATTCCTTGCATACATTCATAACGTCTCATTATAAATTATTAAAAATGATTATTGTACACGCACAACTACCTATCGACCACTCGGTTTCACTACCACTGAAATACTAACACTAAATCAAATCTCAGTTAGCCTAATGGGTCTTCTGTCTAAAAGCAGAAATATAAAATAAATTTCGTACATTATTCTTAAAATTACTCCTTTATTGCCGTCCGCGTGTAAGTACGGACGGCAGTAGAGGGCCCGACAGTTATCGTTAGATATCTTTAAAACTAATAATCGGATCGAGTTGATATTTTCACACAATATTTTTGAAACATTTTACTTTAATAAAATACAAAAAAAAAAACGATTTTTTGAAAATCCTGACTACACGTAACCCCTTAATATGTTTTCTGCATTTCATTGTTTCTTACCTAATTGATTTTTGTTTGGTTAAATTAGAGTTTGATCAAGAGTGAGATTAATAGTTAAAAAAAGCATAGATTTTTGCGTTTTACATCAATCAAAACACCTGTTTTATAAAAATCTGTATTTTTTGGTTAGCTGGTACTCTCGTTACCAGATCGTTGAATGGTCACAAAAGTTTTAGCCACTGACAATACAGTAATATTTGTGTGTTCATAAATTATTTTTTAAACCGTAGTTATAAATTAATTTGTTTTGGAGGATCTGGTCTATCTTACCCTTAGGTAATTATCAAAGGTTTACATAGGTATAATTTTACAAATTAACACATATATACTTAATTTTTTTTAATAAAACATCCTTAAATTATCACGATATAAATTGAAATTGAATTAAAATTTAAAATTAGATGTCAAGTGTAAATAATATGAGAATATTGAAATAACTGTTAACTTATGTCTAAGTTTCTATTGCTTTGTCTCTTGAAAAGAAGAGAGTTTTTCTGCATATCAAATTACTTATTTTTTATAATTAGCCAAAGTGACTTTTGGAATCTATATTGTGTGGTCTCTAACAAATAATATTTTAATTTTTTCAACAGCTGCTTACTGTATTAAATTACCTCTCAGTATTGACACGTTGGCCATGGCGCATTTGAGTACAAAACTGATTCCTGTCTACAATGTTCTTGTGGAGAGTGCCTGCAGATCTCTGAGGCTGCTGGAGCAAAACTTACTCGAACAACTGGGTAAAATTATTTTTTTAGATTCACATTCAATCTGTACTATTAAATACCAATCACATACTCTATCTTGCAAGCTTAGTGTGTCTTAAAATATGTACGAGCGCTGTATGTGTATAGTACCCGTGTTAGGAAAGAAAGATTTTTTTAATAAATAATAATAACTTTGTTTAACATCACTTATATTTATTTTCAAATCCAACCGGGTTTCGCTACGACCGTAGCTTCTTCAGGGAGAATTTTAACTGCCTAAATATACAAAAATTATGTGCTTATATACCTAGTGTGAAAAGTGAAAGGACGGAGTGCCAATAGTGGGGGTAGGGGGTGGGATTTCGCAGGGAATATTACTATTAAGAGGGAACATATTTAAAAGTGGACTAAAAGATAAATTTACTCGATTATTAATGATTTTATAATTCATATTAATGGCTTTCCTTATCTCTAATGCCTCTTAATTATCTAGTCTATTACCTATTCCGTTTTTATGAATAATACTAACTCCTGAACTATTATTGAACGTGTGGTCTTCTTCAATTAAATGGTTGACAAATTCTGAGAACCCACTACTTTTTAAACAATGCAAGTGCTCTTTTACTCTAATTTTTACATTACGCGATGTCTTCCCTATATAAAATGCGGGCAATCGTTACATTTCAATGAATATACACCAGAATGGCTGTTCCGCACAGGATCACCCAAAATATGATGTGGTTCCACATGCCCAAACTCGAAGAAGCGCACCAAAAGTTTCAGATGGCAAAGTCGTATAAAACCAATCTAGAAACGCCGGTGTAGTAGAGGTCGCCTTAAAAGGGCCAAAGAAGATCCAGAGAAAGTCCAAGTAGTCAGCAGGGTCATTGTAGGTAGAGAGAAATGAAAGAATGGTAAAAGTGGTCCGATAGGCTCTTAAAACACTTCAGGAGTACTGAATTGCTCGCCGTTATGAAACCGTTTATATAGCCAAATTACAAAATCCCCTCCATAACTCCATCGTAAAACAGTCAGCCGATCACAAAGCTCGCTTTGCCGATTTCAGAGCTCGCGCAATCTCTGGGTGAATTTTGGTACTAATCAGTCTGGCGATCGGCTGCGGAGATCGGCAGAAAGCACTTCGCTCCGACATAAAAAATCGTAAAAATGGTTTCATCGTCTTTTTGAGACGTAAATCATGTAAATTTATACAAAACTAAACCTTGCTGATAATCTAACACTGTCTATGGGACTGGCAAGGCAGTATTAACAGAGTTATTATAAGTTATGTGCCGAGTGCAATCGGCTAGTTACATTAAATTCAATAAAAAATAGTTCTCGAGTAGACACACGAATCTTTGTGTAACAATTACGAAGTATATTTTATAAGGCGTCTTTTGACTATAGTTCGATGTGTGGACAATCCATATTACGTCAGTAATAAATAATTTTATCAAATAAAATTCCCCCTGCGCCTTTGGTGCAATTTATATTTGTGAATATATGTTTTTTGAATAGGTATTTATCAGAGGAATACAATAAAGAAAGTTTTAATAAAATCGGACTGCCATAGCGGTCAGTATTTGATTTTTACTGAAAGTCATCTTTTTCGGCACGGTATCGCTCGGCCGGTGACGCCGCTATCAGCGATTGCGCTCGTGTTGAGCGTAAAAGGCCCGTTTTAGGGCCACTATTTTTTAATCCCCCTTTTTATGTTTTCTATGCGTTTCTCAACTTTTTCTGTGTTTTTATTAAAAATTATTTTTTGAAAATTTTTAATTTTTAAATTTATATTTTGTTTGTACGGTGCTCCATGCACTGTTCAGTAATGATGCTCCTCCTCCAGTCTACGTCCAGGCCCGAAGCACTTGGTCTTGTGTGACAAAACTCTGATTTGTGGGCTGGGTTCCTATAGATCAGATACAAGCGATACTGAGGTCTGCAGCTCGGCCGCCCCACTTTAATTTTCGGAATACCAGCCGGGCGCACCCACATTGCTGGTTCTCAGAATAATTCTGACTATATGTCAGTCTCAAGAATCGAGATTATCACGCCTCGTACGCGGGTTAAATCCAGAAATATTCGAAAATATTTCCATAAATGCCGCGAACGGCCATTTATCCGAGATTATCACGCCTCGTATGCGGGTTCCAAGGTCCAGAAATATTCGGAAAATATTTCGACTTTCATACTGACCATATGTCAGTCTCAAAAAACTGAGAGTATCACGCCTCGTACGCGGGTTCCAAAGTCCGTCAAGTACTGTAGCTAACTCCAGGTTAGCGCCCGGTGCAGGTGTACTATCATCATCATCATTGCAGCTTAAGTACTATAGCCAACTCCACGCTGGCGCCCGGTACAGGCGTACTATCATTATCATCATCGAGTCCGTTAGAAATATTCAACAATATTTCCTATTTTATGGCTCTAGGCCATCCAATTAGCTGCACTCACCCCCCCCGTCCATTGCTACAGTGTGATTCTCTTTTTATTAAAAAATAAATAAAAGATGTGACAATAATCCATAAATAATACATTGTACATGTCAATATTTTAAATCTCACTATAATAATAATATTATTATTCGTAGAGTCCCAAAAAACAGTGTGTCTTTTATTCCATCTGTTTACATAAACATAACACAACTTGCGTTGTTTCACAATGACATCACCGTCTCGCCGCGGCGATCATGGTTGTGAATTTGATCCTCTCTGAAACAATGGCTAAATTTATCATCTTTATCTTTACAATTGATTAAAAATTTACCTATATTATTATTAAGCTGAAAGGAAACTATGTTCAAAAAAAAAATCTTTTAATTTTCGAAGGAAGCAAACACTTGGTGATGAGACATTATAATTAAATAAATAAAAATAACTTTGTTTAACACCACTTATATTTATTTTCAAATCCAATTGGGTTTCGCTACGACCGTATCTTCTTCAGGAAGAATTTTAACTGCCTAAACATACAAAAATTATGTGCTTATATACTAGTGTGAAAGGTGAAGGGACGGAGTGCCAATAGTGAGGGTAGGGGGTGGGATTTCGCAGGGAATATTACTATTAAGAGGGAACCTATTTAAAAGTGGACTAAAAGTATTATTATTATTATTATTATTAGTCCAGCGATATTTCAACTTTTTTAAGCCACCCAAAAAATATAATTTGCCAAATTCAGTAAAATAGCCCTCTATTTTGCAGTTGGACATTTTTTCATATTTGGAAATAAAAATAAATGTCATGTCCTAAAATCTGGAGATTATAGAGAAAGAGGCAGCAATTCATAGTGTAACTTGCTCAGTTTTTCTATGGCGATTGCTAATGAGTGAGTTCTTTTTTATTCACCAAATGACGTCATTTTCTCATCAATTCAGCATCAAATCAACCCAATAAATCATCAGAGTACTGCCCCGTGATTGTCTTTCTCTTCTCCAAATAGTTGGTAAAGATGATGCCTCGCAAATTCCATAAAACAGTGGCCACGACCTTTCCGGCCGATAGACTTCATTTCTGAACTGTGTCTTCATTTATGGCTAGCAGAGATCCATGCTTCGCCAATAGTCTCAAAACGCCACAGAAACTTTTTTGAATTGCACTAAAACTTATCAAAACAGTGCTCCGAGGCTGTCATTGATTCTATTTTGTTCCACTGTAAGCAAATGCAGCACCCATCTTGCTGAAAGCTTACTCGTGCTGTAATGATTTTTTTTTATGTAGATCTTTATGAGGAGCGTGGTGATGGTGGCATCCTTTATGCTATCAGCTCTGACAACATTTACCTTTATGATTTGGTCAGCTCAGCGAGGAACAATGGTCTTTCCTCAGGGTTTTAATAGATTCACAGATGTGGTTGACAACTTAGGGGCTCATAAATAAAAGAGACCTTTAAACAATACCAATTATATATTCAAAATAGACAAGAATAGTTAGAAATGCACACATAATATTCCAATGACAAAAATGGCACTTCTAGAAAACGAAATTTCAAGGATGAACACATACAATATTCAAATGATCAAAAATAAATTTCAAGGATAGAAGGGCGTATATTCAGTGTATACTGAGAGCAATTTAATAAACACATAAGGTGTATCGGACAGGTAGAATTATGACGACGGGATGATGATGATGATGACCCGTCTGATGTCGTGAATGTTGGCCCTTTCTGGGGCCCAGGTCCGTTGTATGGGCGAATGCCGTACGCGGGACCCACCTCGCCTCCAAGCGGATAGTCGGCGCGGGCAGCGAGCCGGCGTTGCGATCCTAGCTGAGAGGATACTGCACCGACGCGATATGTTGACATCTCCGACGGAGGGCGTTGGAAAAATTCCACGAAGAAATTGCATTTTTTGGTCTTATCTTATAAAGTGTTGAAATATTTAATGAAATATCTTAAGAATGAAATATTTAAGAATTAGATAAGACATTTGTAAATGTAATATTGAATAAAATTGATGTTTCGTGGTCTTGATATACAGGGAAAGCTCGCGCGATGGGAATAAAATCATTTTTAAATCGCGCGGAGCGCCGCGGACCATCATAGAATGGCCGCTATTTTGATGGAATTAATGTAAATGTCCTGCCTCGAAGAGGCGAGGAAGTAAAAATACATGTGGTATTGTAAAGTAGAAATTAAAATGAAAAATGTTTATAAGAGAGTAAAATATCTTGGGTGGGCCCTGATAAACTCGCCGACCGCGCCGCCTGTACGCAGCCCGCGCGGGTTAATGGAAAAAACCCGGCGCCACGATGGCGCCGTGCGGCTGGAGTGAGGGCCGCCAGCAAATATTTTTGAACTCTGATAACGGACGTTACAGACGTCCTAGCGAGCTGAAACATTTTTTATTGTGTTCCTCATGTGAACATCTATGGGAGTGATATGTTTTTGCGTGTCTGAAAGTTAGCTAGTGCGCTTTATTTGTGGTGACATACTTTGTCTGCCTATTACGCAATTAATATCTATCCGACATACTTGAAAATATCACCAAAGGATTCGCTTGGTTGAGATCTATCTAATGGTATAACTTAGAATCATGTTTACTATTTTTAACCGAATTAAATGTAAATTAATTCTTGAAAATGCCGCGGTAAATCGGCATATTTTGTTGAATAACTAGGTAAATTCACTCTTGCGGTTCCAGTAAACGACATCATCCTATGGGCAAGACATAGATTGGTATAGATGATGTGTTAAAATCCCCGGGGGGGTGGCGTTTAATTTGCTATCGATTAAAATATTCAATTTTAATCCGCGAATCGGCACCGGAGGCCGTTGTTTTGCGCTCGAAGCGCCCGGAGAGTCAAGCGCGCTGATTGGTCGGCGGCGCGAGTCAGGGGGAAGCTTTCCGCACTGTATAAATACTGCGCCGGGCGGGCGAGAGACTCACTACTTCAACTGGGAGCCTCTGCCGAGTACGCCTACTGGAACATTTTATTCTGCCTTTTACTTCACACCCTGCTTGACCCCTGCTTTTCTTCTTTGGATTTGGACTATGGATTCCTACTTGGTAAAGATGGCGGCTGAGAATATACGGGCCAGCCTGTGTGCTCCTGTGCTTCTGGACCCCCGCGACGGACGTTCCTCTATGAGGCATTTCGCATTCAAGGCGAAAGGCTCTGCACAACATGGAAGCGTTAGCACTGTGTTGTCTCCGAAGCGGGCCGTGACTTACAACCTCGGCCTTCGGAAGCAAGCTTGATGGAACCGCGCAAAATTTATCAGTTCCC
>JADDOH010008228.1:0-30250 GCA_016648135.1 Agrypnia vestita
TTAGCCGTCAAAGAGAGTTAAATGTGTTTATTTCCAATATTGTATATAGTTGTTGCGTAACTGTCAAAAATTTATTCATTTGAAATCAGTGTTCCAGTCATGTAGATAACGTATTGTCGACCATCTTGAATTGAATACCCAATCTTCAATTCAAAAGCTGATGAATGATTGGTTATTGAATTGAAAATAAGAACTGTTTATTGAATTACAATTAAAGCTGTATAATTGAAATGGCAAAAAGTCGCTCTTCATATAGATTTCTGTATTTCATGATATTGTCGATGCTTGACTTCATTCAGCCGCGTTGTTTTTGAAATTGCACGCGTTTCTTGAAAAAGAACAACCTCTTAATAACGAAGCTATATTGATTTATTGACAGCTATCGGATTCTATTAACATAGAGTTCACTAATATTTCGATCGTTTAAGAATGTTTTTGTTTGTCCCAATTATTTAAAATATTCGAGGTGACGTTTCTGTAAGTGAAATATTTTAGAAAAATTTAGAATGAATTTATGAACAGTGCTCCGATTAAATTCATGTCCAATGACTTTGTGTGATTGATAAAACTTTAATTGATTTTAAGTGTTTCATTTTCCTCTCACAGCCATGAGCCTTTGACAATATCTCATTTCAGCAGGCTTGCTTCTGATTTTTATTCATATTGTTAAACAATTTAATTAACTGCAAAAGGCAACTTTGACTTGTATATATGTGAGTTTTAAAAATACTGAAGTAAACAGTTTTGAATCGCATCACGTCCAAATACAGCATGTCTGATATTTAGTTTTGGAAAAAAAACCTTATTATTTATTTGTATTTTTAATCAATATGTACAGGGATATTTGGAAAACATTAATAACCTCGCAGGACTATACACCTGCTTTGATTATGAGTCGAAAATGTTCAAGCTATCATGACCTAATATCAATAGTTATGGAGATATTCGACATCAAAGTAAGCATTTATTTTCAATATTTCTGATATTTTTTTTATAAAACGTTGGACTATCATTACAGTAACTTAAATCGAATATGAAAAATTCATTTTCTTTAATACAAGTCAAATAAAAAAATTAAAACCTTCGAATTCTAATTGGATAACATTCCAATTGGATTTTTTTTAGAGTTTTTATCATTTTATTTAACTTGTATTGAAACGAATGATTTTTTTTAATCGATATAAGTTACTGTAATGATAGTCCAACGTTTTACAAAAAATAAGTCAGAAATATTGAAAAAAAAATGCAAACTTTGATGTCGCATATCTCCTTAATTATTGATATTAGGTCGTAATAGCTTGAATATTTTCGACTCATAATCAAGGCCGAAATATAGTTCTGCGAGGTTATTAATGTTTTCCAAATAGCCCTGTATATATATAACTCGTGTTTTCCTACCCGCCAACTTTTCTCCACAACCAGCCACAATCACCCACCGGTGGTAATGGTGGTGGATAGACCTTGGTGTCACATCGAAAATATGCGAGTTTGGCGGGGGTGGCTGTGCGTGGGTGGGAGGGGGTGACAAAAATGTGCTTTCATTGTTTTGTTATGGAGAGGCCGCAAATGCTTCAGATTGTTTCAAAATAGACGCGCCGACTGTGTCGGTGAGTGGCGGAATGTGTCGGTGTGTCTAGAAGGCTCCTGTACATTCGATTTTTTTGTATCATATTTTGTCAATTTTACGTTGTCTCTCCTGATCGGTGTCATACCGGTGGTTTTACCTTTTCTGACACAAGTGCTACATGTTTTTATTTTTGTTTTGTCCCTTTCCCTCCAAGGAGAGGTGTTGATTTATTTTTGTCCCGTGCGATGTCTCCTCGGGTGTTCTTATGTTGTATTTTTTAGATTATAGATGTTCTTTTATTGTAATTTTGTAAAACCTCTTTTAAAAATAAAGACTTTTAGCATGGGACATTGAAGGTTTTGCGCGACCGACTCGCCTGGTCTTGCTTCTTATAATGCTGGGACGCAAGGCCGGGCGGAGAGGACGCTTTAGCATAAAATAATGCCAACCAGGCGGCGAATGTGTTGGGCTGATATGGACGCTTCGGCGCATAAAACAGCCCAGGATATGTGGTGGGTCACCTTCAATGTATTTTCGATAAATTTCTTGAAAATTCTAGAAGGAGAATGTTCTAGAAGGTTCGCGAAAATTCTACGACGATCCAAACAGTGTTTTAAAAATCTACGCGTGCGAAGTCACGCGGGCACGGCTAGTATCTTAATAAAATCTTTGCAGCATCAGTTTAGCCACGTGATTTTGTACATAATAAAATGCCTTTTCGCACGACGCGCAAAGGTTTGGCATAAACAACGGAACAAAGGACGTCGCGCGATAGATCTTTGGGGGTGTCTTCTGATTGCGAGGGCGGGCTGCGTGACCTTGGCGCGCGACCTCCCCGAAGGCTGTGCGGGAGTAAGGAGCCGCGCGGGAATACCGGATCCGGAGACGGCGGGTCCGCTAATTCTGAGATATTCAGGAAGCTTTGTGCTAAGCTTTACAGGCGACAGGGGCCCACTGAATTTTCAACTTTTGAATATTGTTTCCGATCGTAAAGCCGGCGGAAATATGCGGCGCTCGTAAAGCAACTAGAAATATGTGAGGGACCCTTAAGGCAGCCATATTTTTCATGGCTTTGTAATTTTTTTAAATAAAGTAGCGATGTTTCCAAGCAGTAGCGTACAGCGCATATACGCAAAAAATGTATATCTTAATTCTAGGAAACAAATATTTATTAAATGATAATGTTTATTTTATTAAAAAACAATTTAATATTCCGTGTGGTTCATTTTATAACTATATTGAAATAATGTTGTTTATAGACTGTCTAAAATTGTCTAAAAACTTATTAACCCGGAACATATTTCTTAAACTGTATCCAGTGATTTGCGTTAATCAGAATATTATTCTCAATATATTGTATCATTTATTAATTTTAAAAAGTGTATTTTATAACTATATCACATTCAAATGTTCACAAAATATTCATACTCTGTACTTTAGTGTCACTCTAGGAACATCTTTTAGGGTCATTAATGACCTTTTGACGGTCTGTTTGTTAAAAAAAATGCTTTTCCTATTTTACATATGTTTTTGCGCGCTTCAAATTTATTTTTTGTTTCACTGAACTGTTATTCTCCTACTGAAGCCATATTGTATTCGCGCTATCTTTACATCTGCGAGTTTTTTGTAGTTGGTAAGTAATTTTTTCCTACTATTGCGTTTTTCTTAGAAAGGTTTCTTATATACCTACAAACTAATTTTTAAATTGCGCTTAACCATCTCCAATTTTTGCTTTGTTTCCGTTCATTTTCCGCCCTGCGCTATGACCATATAATAAACTATCTAAATATAATAATTTCGCTGTCTGTCCGTAACTCGCTGTAAAGACAACTTTATAAAATTAGAGTGTAACACGTAATCAGCGCGCGGCTCATGTTGCGCGGTCACGCAAAAGTCGTTATTAATTGTTATTGTTTCCCGTGATTTTTCACGGTTGTATGGCTTGTAGCATAATATAATACGTGAGGGAGAACAAAAGCATTGTAGATAATTATTTTATTTTTTGTGTCAAACAGGTCTTAAATGTCGCTTTCAAATTTTGGAAATTTTGCATGGCATTTAAAACCTTACATTAAATCAAGCGTAAGCATATTAAACCTTTTATTAAATAATTTAACTGATTTTGAAAAAATAATTAATGATTATAGTATCGTCGTCAGGAATACGTCACTCTGCCAAATTACTGAAAGTGTATCAAATATTGATCACAAGATTCTTCGCTGGAAGACAAGTGAAAATTAATAAAAGCATGTATGATCGCGTACATCCGGATAGCATTTGAAGAAGAAACAGAAGAATACGAATATCGCTACTGTTTTATCAAAACAACATCAATCTTCCGTATTCCGTCCCCTCTTTGTTTCCCTTTGAACTTTTTCTTTCGCGAGGCCAACATTATTGTTTCATTTCTGTTTTAAATTAATTTCAAAAAACACTTATTCTAATGGCGCGCTTTTTGATGAAAGAAGTTTCGTCAATGAGCTTAAAGCCATTTAGTGTTTTTCTTTTATTTTGTAGCTTTTATCGAAACTCCAAAGATCTCCCGACAAAGGTTTCCCTTTGCCCCGAACAACCATTGTATGCAAAATATTAAAGAATATATTTTCAAAGAAATTGTCGTACAAACTTAATTATATCGGGCAGCTAAATATTGTTTTTACTACGGGAACATTCGTCATTCTGCGAGTAGCTCGCAACCTTCAAGAATCGACTTCCTTTTCCTAATAAAAATTTTCAAACATTTTAGTAAAGTATGTTTTGATATCACGACTCGTGTATGAAAGTGAAGCCTTGGAGGGTTAAATTTGAATGGTAGGAAGATTGATAAAAGGGTCTTAAATAGACACGATGAAACATCAGTACATTGATATTTAGTTAGAGTTTATTAGAGTAGCTTGTTGGTCTTGTGGTTAGGACACTCGCCTCGTGATCCAAAGGTCGCGGGTTCGAACCTCACTCCAGACTAGCAAGTTAGTCCTATTTTCATAGCACAAGCGTTCAGCTTAGTTTGAAAATAGTAAGAATATTGATGTGACACGTATTCCGTGTTCACATCTCTATTAAAAAAAAAAAAAAAAAATTGAGACACGAGTTGTACAAAAACATGTTGTCACGAGATCCTGGCTGTGAAAGGCAAATGAAACACTAAAAACAATTTAAAGTTTTATTTATCACACAGTTACTAGACTTAATGTTTCTAGAATATTTCACACACAGATTCACGTCACTAAAATCTTCCACACTGATTCGCAGAGAATTCACGTAAATTCGCACGTAAGTGGTCGCACTTATTTCCAAACATCTGTTATGTTATGTATTATACTCCCTCTTAAATTATTATTGTTGCCAGCAATCGCTGGCTGCATTAAATCACCACTGATTTCTATGGAATTGCCGAAATGTTACAATAAACAACTCGAGTACGTTCTACTAGTTTTTCCATATTCTAGTGATTATCACCATTTTAGAGTCTTCGATAATGCGTGATAATATATTTTAAAAAATCAAAAGAGAATATTTTTGACAGAATAGTATGGGTTTAAAGTGTGTCTCATTGCTTGCCACAAAAAACTTTGGGAGAGTCTTCTTCATTCTAATTTTGAATAGAATTTTTTTTTTACATTTTGGGTGAAATGTCAACAGTTTAGAAGATAAGTGACATTGACATTGATTTTAATTTTTTTCAATATTTATGACTAATCTTTTACAAAACGTTTTACTTATACCTCTTCTCCTTCTTCTTTTATTAGATCCTTGACTTGTATTGACAAGTCCGTCCTGGTCATGTGACGAAGATGTCCAGCTCTCTCTCCATTTTCGTATACCGAATATTAATAATTTATTATATTCAATACGAGTCAAATACAATTATTTTAATATATTTTTGCACAGCATAAAGAATTCCATACATACTTTTCCATATAAATAGCTTTGTTGCCGTGAGACACGTATAATTAATCTTAATTAAATAAATACATATTTTCCGAGCAAATGAAGAGAGCACCCAAACAGTGACAACATAATTCTCGAGTAAATATGTTCGCGATACACAAAGCCAACGGAGGAAGTAAAGCCTTTTGTGTCTTCCTGAGGTCACTTTTTTGCCCTGGGTATTGTTTTCCCGGACCCTTGGCTCTATTTACTCGAGCTCCGACCTTTCCATTAATATTCTGGTTTCTTTTATTTTACCTTATTGTTCCTTTGACAGCGAGTCGTCAAGCCGTGGGGGCCATTTTTGATTCTTTGTCTAGTGCGAAAGTAACGGAAGTCCGGTAAAGCAACCTAATATTTTGATGAAAAACCAAAAAATTTGATGAGAGTTAATGACATTGCGACAAATAGAAAATTATAAGTAAACAAAAATTTAAAATCTCAGAAAAATGCAACGGAATTTTTTTTTCAAAAAACTCAAATGCAACAAGGGTTGAACCTATTTGTTATTATTACATCTGTCCCCGAATGAAATTCGTCAACTTAGTTTTTTTTCTCAAAACAACAGAAGTCCAATAAACCCACTTAGTGTGACTGTAATTGAGATTCGTCAACTTAGATATACAATATACAATTTTTAGTGTTTATAATGTTAACTTTGTGGTTGGACCAAATAATTAATTGAAAACTTACAGTTTTTTTAATAAACCATGTTGATTATTTTTGTCGATCGGTTTCGATACAACTGTATACATTTTCGTCTGGACGGAAACACAATGTTTTTTTAATCAACTGTTTTTTTCATTTTGCGTTTTTTGAACGAAGATTTGGTTTGGTGGCTCGAAAGCTCGGTGGACCTCCAAAATAATCAATGTGGTTCTGACGTAATGCCAATTTAGTGTTCAGAATCAATGTTTTATATAGAATATATAAAGATATAGATAATAGAACGTTTATACAGAATAATTTTAGTAAACTTACGTGGGCACATTTTTTAACTTTCCGAATATTAAAAAAGTACAAAGGGTAACAAAAATATCGTTCCACGGATTAGGACATAAAAACCAATAAATACATGGACACGTATCTGATAAACTTTTAGACATATTTATGATTCTTATTTCCAATAATATTTTTACGGCTGTGTATAAAATGCACTTTTAAAGCTATTATGTACAGTCTATATTTATAGATATTTACAATATTTAATTTACTATTAACACATCTTTAAATTTCCGAAATTTCTAATTTATCAAAACGTAATTCTATGTAATCTGTATGTAAAATGTATCAATCCTTACTGATATCAAATGAATGATCTATAGTCAAAAGTTAATTCGTAAATTAGGAATAATTATTTCTAATTATACACCATAAGTGTTCCTTCAATGCAACGTCAAAATTTCAACACGTTTTTCCTATACAAAAATAATAACAAACATAACAAATCAATTTATAAACACTGTTTTTTTAACAATTATCACTATCATGTTATTTTTTTATTTGTTCATTCATTTATTTTATTAATTTTATTTCATGACTATATATTAAACGCATGAAATGAGAATTTATAATTGATTTGAAGAACACTTTTCGTTGTACCAAATTTTCTCTGTATATCTTAGTGTTCAATTGTTGATGCTTTGTAAAATGTTATTAAAATAAAAATAATAAATAAAAATTAATGAAAATTATACACATGGAAGAAGAAATTTTTAAATTTTCTAAGGAAGCAAACACTTGGTGGTGATACATTATTATTTATATAAATAAAACTAACTTAGTTAAAAACCACGTATATTTATTTTCAAATCCAACCGGGTTTCGCTACGACCATAGCTTCTTCAGGAAGAATCTGAACTGCCTAAAAATACAAAAATTATGTGCTTATATATTAGTGTGAAAAAATATTAATAAAAAATCATTAATAATCAAGTAAATTTATCTTTTGGTCTACTTTTAAATATGTTCCCTCTTAATAGTAATATTCCCTGCGAAATCCCACCCCCTACCCCCACTATTGGCACTTCGTTCTTTCATCTTTCACACTAGTATATAAGCACATAATTTTTGTATTTTTAGGCAGCTAAGATTCTTCCTGAAGAAGCTACGGTCGTAGCGAAACCCGGTTGGATTTGAAAATAAATATATGTGAAAATCAAAAAAAAAAAAATTTTATATAAAGAAGTTTTATTTATATAAAGAAAATGTTATCTCCAAAATATCTACATACTTATGTAATTTTCTCCAAGCGTTATTTTTGAAAAAATGTTTTTTTATATTACGTTAGGGGAGCAACCCTTAGCTCCCTACCCGACTGTACCAGAGGCTTTAACAGACTCATTTTACTGTATGAGATGATCTACAGATGTCGTGGTGCAGATACCATGATGATCAGCGATTAGATTGCCAATTCCATTTCTTAGACTTCTTCGCGCCGTCGCCGTGACAATATCGCCGCGAAATTTAATAATAATACGTGCGGCGGGCTAAAAAATACTCGGGAGATTTATTCCGGTGTTATGGAATATTCAATCCGGTATGAATATAGCCGGGAGTATTCCGGGAATTCGTCTTCCCCTTTAATATTTCGGGAAATTTTATAGCTCGCCAAATATTTTAATGAAAAGCCGCCCTCCGTCCGGGCAGTTTAGCATAATAATAGGCGATTTTAATATTGCCATCTTGTTTTTCATGTATTTTTAATTGCGTGCTGGGTGGCCGCTCCGGAGGTGATGCTGGCAGGATCTCCTCTCGATCTGCTTTCTTACGCTGCATTATTAATCGCACTGAAATGCGAACCAAAAATAAACGCTGAAAAAGCAACATCTGAAAATCGCATCAGAGCTCCAATTTGTGTATTTTAAAAAAAGGAAAAACATCCTTGTTATTGTGCAAAAATATGTTTTTTTTAACATTCTGTCACAGAGTACAATATGAAATTGTAAAGAGGTGAACAAAACCCCATTTTTATGAGAGGGGATTGGATCAGAGCAGAAGTCTATTTAAGGCACATTTTACATATGCATTATTCTTGCATAATCAAATCCCCTCACAATCAAAAAACAACAACAATTATTTTAAAAGATACTGTTTTATAAATTTCATATGTATGTATGTATATGTTTGTATACATTTGTAAATAATCATGCATGCAGATATGTATTTACATATATAATGAACACTGTTTTCTGGATATGTATAAGATTTTTACTTTATTGTAATAGGTGTAAACCGTAGAAATAAAATAAATAAATAAATTCGGGTCAGCAGGAAAAAATACGTACAAACTTTTTCTGCACTCTTTCGATTCTTTCAATATACATAATATGCAACTGAAATGAGATATAAATCACCGCACAAGCATAAAATTCGTAGATTCCAAGGTCAAAAAAATATATCACGTTAATGTATCGTACGAATAGAACAATTAAGGAGGGCACCCCACTACGCGGATTTTCCGCCACGGTTCATTTATTTCCATACAATATGCGCTTATCAAATACACTACGCGGATGATCGGTCGACCCATTTGCTTTTCCAATTTTACGCAACTGACAAGGCGCGGCGGAAGATACGCGCAGTGTGGCGCCGGCCTAAGACCGATCTGAACGCGCCTGGCGCGATTTCTATATCTGAGGAATGATTATACTGACTTTTTTTGACGGATTTAGGGTCCTGGGTTAAGGGGACTTATCATTTTGCCATTTCCAAATTTCTTTTTTTTTCATCTTAGAGTTTGAAGTTCTAAAAATAATTTTAATATCCACTCTTTTGAAAATTCAATAAATTGGCCGAATTATTAAAAAAATTGGAGGTGAATTTTGAAACAAATTTCATTATTCTTTGGCATTTTTCTTGAAACTACCCTTTTCAGACTGAAAAAAAATATCTCAAAACTATTAGACAGATTTAGTTTAAATTTACAAACATCTTACTAATAACATTTTTTTTATTAGGTCCTTACATATGAAATTGATGTTTTGCCGTACTGGCAAATTTGATCTCAAATATCTTCTCTTTGGTTAGGAATTCCAAATCCAAATTTATACAGCTATTTACTCATGTATTTGTGTTTTGAAAATTATAATTCATTTGTTTTTTCCTCAATTGTTTTTTTCTTTGCGTCACTCAGTTTACAAAATGAAAAACTTGAAATATCGCGTTATTTACGAGTACGAGTTCCACCGTGGCACCAGTGCTGCAGAAACGGCTCGAAGGCTTAATGATGTGTATGGCGACGGTGCCGCAAAAGAAAACACAGTGCGTTTTTGGTTCCAACGTTTTCGTTCTGGAAATTTCGACCTGCAGAACAAGCCCCGTGGACGGCCGGAGACCAAAGTTGATAATGAAGAATTGAAGGCTATTGTGGAAGCGGATCCATCGCCAACCACATCCGAGTTAGCTGCAGGCTGCGGTGTTAGTGATAAAACTGTTTTAATCCACTTGAAACAAATTGGTAAGGTGAAAAAGCTTGAATGGTGGGTACCTCACGAATTGAGTGAAGCAAATCAACAAACGCGCGTTGACTGCTGCGTTGCATTACTCAACCGGCACAATAATGAAGGGACTTTAAATCGAATCATTACCTGTGATGAAAAGTGGATCCTGTACGATAATCAGAAGCGCTCATCGCAATGGCTGAACCCTGCCAAACCAGCCAAACCATGCTCCAAGCGAAAATTGACTCCAAAAAAGTTACTTGTGAGCGTTTGGTGGACTAGTGCTGGTGTCGTTCACTACAGCTTTCTTAAATCTGGCCAGACGATTACGGCAGATGTCTATTGTCAGCAACTGCAAACCATGATGGAAAAGCTAGCTGCTAAACAACCGAGGCTGGTTAATCGCTCTAGGCCACTGCTGCTTCATGATAACGCTAGACCACACACTGCACAACAGACGGCTACCAAATTAGAGGAGCTTCAATTGGAATGTCCAAGACATCCACCGTACTCTCCGGACCTTGCCCCAACAGATTACCATTTTTTTCGAAATTTGGATAACTTCTTGCAAAGGAAAAAATTCAACTCCCATGGGGCAGTCCAAACAGCCTTCAAAGATTTTATTGATTCCCGTCCGAATGGTTTTTTTAGTAAAGGGATCGATGAACTACCTATGAGATGGCAAAAGTGCATAGATAGCAATGGTACATACTTTGATTAAATAAATATATTATAATAAAAAAAAATCGGCTTTATGTTCCTCCCATACTAAACGTCAATTTCATATGTAAGGACCTAATATATAAAAAAAATAGAGATGCGAACACGGAATTCGTGTCACATCAATATTCTTACTATTTTCAAACTAAACTAAACGCTTGTGCTATGAAAATAGGACTTACTTTCTTGTCTGGAGTGAGATTCGAACCTGCGACCTTTGGATCACGAGGCGAGAGTCCTAACCACAAGACCAACAAGCTACTCTATTAATAACATTATCTACGATATTTTTTTTTGAAATGCGTCGTTGGTTTAAAATTAATTTATAACATCAATTTCTTCAAGAAAAATATATAAAAAAAATTTTTTCGACACGCCACGCCATAGACATTACATCATTTGTAGTGTTAAAAAGCAAAGGCAGCAATATACAAAAAATTAAAAAAACGTTTTAAAAGTAGTCACAGAGGATTACTACTTTAAATTGTACTGAATTCTAGATTTTATGTATCCATCCCATCCGAAATAAATCTATAAATTTATAGGCAGTGTTTCCTATAAAATCTTGAATTTAGTAAATAATAAATTAGTAATCTTTAATGACTGCATTAAATTTTTTTGGACATTGCTGCCTTTGCTTTCATGCCCCACATTTAATATGTAAATAATAAACTTTTCGATTGCACTCTAATCCCGGCGACATGATTATCTTCATCAAGTGTACGCGTCATGGAGACTTTGCGGGACATAACTCATATGCATAACTCCGCAATTTTTAAATTTTCAAAAAAAAAATTACATGAAAACTATTAACCAATATATGTCAAAATAAATATTAATTTATTTCGCCTAGAGGTAGTGTTAACTGCTGATGGTTTTAATTTTTTTTACTCCCTTTCTCTGCTTGTCTACTTGCTGGCTTGTCTGCTTGTCTGCCGAAAAAACTTGAATAGATTTTTATCCCTTTTCCCGTGATCCAATCAAGCATAAACTCGTGGCAACGATAAAAATGATCTAAGAAATTTTCGTTTAAAAAATTTTAGAATAATTTAGGATTTTTCGAAATTTTTTAATACTTCCTTTCGTAGCGTCGCCCGACTCAAGCCCGACGTGTGGGGTAGGCGCCAAACCTGTTTCAACTTAGTAAATGAAAAAACTTGGTTTTTATTGGTCAGTTTTTTACAAGGTGAGTTTATAAGGATCATTATGTTGAAAACGTATTCAGAAATAAAATATATTGTAACGAGGCTTAAAAGAATTACGCACTCCTGTCAAGTGACAGTTGTTTGAAGTTGTCACAACACTGTCGAAGAATCGAAAATGGTCTACAATGTTCTACGGCTTACGGGAAGCTTCTGAAACATTCTACAAGTATCTAGAAGCCACGAGAATCGTCTCTTAAAACACTCGAAAAAGCCAGAAAATACAAAGAACCTTGACACACGGATATAAATACGGGTAAGGCCGCGCGCAAGGGTTATTGTTGTTTTAGCGCGCTAGACAACGAAACAAATCGAAGGCAGCTGCGGGCTGCGGGGGCCAGGATAGCCAACTGAGCGATAATTTGACAGCGAAAAATCTAGAATAGCTCTTACGTAGCGAAATAAATCGAAGCGAATAACATACGCGGAAACTGGACGGAGTGTTCTAGTGAATAGGGTTAAAGCGATAATAGTGTATAATATTTACGAGTGATAAATTACTAAACAGTTTAATTTAAGGAATAGCGATAAATTTAATAGTGTTAAGTGACTTTGTACGTTTGATCGATCTGTAATTGAATTCCTTCCTATATATACCTGAATATCTTCCTGAAATATACCAAGTACTGATGGAAGAATTTTCAAATGGAAAATTTTTTATGCCGACCAGTTTAAAAGGTTAAAAACTGTAATTATTTTATTATAAAATGCATGCCCCTGCAAAAGCTCTGTGCGTCATTGGTGCATATTTTATGTTACGTAAATGCATTAGCCTTTTGTATGGAGAATAACAAACAATAGTCCCTTTAAGCTTGAACATCCCAAGAGGGCAACCACAGGCTTAGTATTGGTAAATAAATGTAGTCGCGACAATTCAGTTGAAAAAAAATCTGAAACTTTACACATATAATTGCGGCCGTATTCTGAAAATAACACGACTGTGATTTCATGATTACTACCCCAACTTCACGTCCAAGCACCTACCCACTTTCATATTTTTCGATTTTAGGCCTAAAACGGTTCCGTATTCAAAAGATCCAAAACTATTCTACTTTGATAGCTGCATTGAATGTCAAATTAATAAATGTGTTTTCAAAACGAATATCTAACAATTATGTCACTTTTTTCAATAAATAATTTCTTGAATATCACATTCAATCATCTTTGGCATGGTGATAAACAAAAACTAGAAAAAAACGTTCGAAACATTCGTGACCTCGCATGTGAACAGAATCTGACTTCTGACAAGAATTTAATATAGCGTGGTTAGTTCTGGTGTCGCATTACCGCTACATGTTCCACTACATGCTGTGTGTGCAACTTCCGTTACAGTAAAAAAATTACCCTAAATGCGCTAAAAAGAAGTATAGCTTCCCAAAAAAAAGTTTTTTTTTGAACATCGCTTTATTTGACGCGTATTTTGTTACAACAATAACCTACTCGTATTAAAAATTCAGAAAATATATCTGAAATATTTAAAAAAATCCTAATAGAAGAGGTGCACTTCGAGAATGGGGCTCCTCAGCCACGCTCGGACGTACAATTAATAAAACTTGGTAGACGTCATCCTCGACGTAACGAGGGACCATAGAATAAGATCTAATGGTTGGTTTGAGGCGTGTTCAAACAACCGATCTAGCAAGTAAGTTCCATTTTCATAGCAAATCGTTTAGTTTACTTAGAATTTGCAAGAATAATGTTGCGACGGGTATTTTGTTTCAGCATCTTTTTTTTCAATATTCTAAGAATGAAAATAAAAAGGCTACAAATTACCTATCGGGAGACCACAGCTTTCGATAGTGAGGTTTGGAGAATAGCTGCGCGGTCAGAAAGACTTTTACCAGTTTAATAAAAATTAAAACCATAATACTTTCAGACAAAACATAATGTACCGAGGCTAAAAAGAATTGCGCACTTCTGTGACATGTCACAACACTATCAAAGTTTCCAGAACGGCCTTGCATAATCTACGGCTTCCGAGAAGCATCACGAAACATCTACAAAAGCCACGAGGAAGTTCTCGTAAACACTAGGAACTCCTAGAACGCTCGATATCAGCAGATAAAAATAGGACCGTGCGCGGGAGTAAGCAGTTGTTATTTTTTGGCGCGTTTGACAGCGCAACCAGAGCGAAGGTAGCCGCGAGTTGCAAGTTGCCAGGGCGGCCAAGCGAGCGGTAATTCGACAGCGAATAATCTGGAAAAGTTCTTACGTAGCGAAATAATACGTGCTGAAATCGGATGGAATGTTCTAGTGAATAGTGAATAAAGTGTTAAAGCGATTATAAAGTGTCTATAATCAAGTGATAAATTTACGAAATAGTTAAATTTAAATAATAGCGTTAAGTCAAATAGTGTTAAGCGACTTTGTGTTATTAATTAATCAGTTATTAATAAATTCCGTTTTAATAAATAAATTAAAAAACATAGCAATATTGATCGAAATAATATTCACTGTACATTTTCGCGTAGAGGCGATCGAAAATAGCGAGCGAAATTAAAATTAATTAATTTTGCGAGTAGGTGAGACAGAGGTATCGAAAGAATAGCGAGACCGCGGTGGGTAAACTGTTTCTGCGGTCGAGAATGGGACCATTCCAACGGAGAGGCGACGAGCAATTTTCCAAATTACACAGTCAGGAATTAAATTAACTTTGTATCGGGGAAAGCGGGCGTCGCGGCGCTCATTGTTTATGTCGATTTCATTCAACGACCGCCATTACCGGAATTATTTTTCGATTCCGTCCGATATCAACTACAGCGGTCCCTTAGTTCCAGCCACGTCGCGCGCGGCGCTATTGAAAATTGAAACTGATATTGTTCGGGAATTCCGGAAACTTACATTGTACATCATCGCGTCCCATTTCCATAATATCGGCACAGGAAGTAGGACGAAACACACATGGAGATATTTCTAAAATGAACTATTGTCGATTTATATTAATAAATCAATGACTAGTTCAAGACCATTTTTGAGACCAAATTAATTAATCAATTAGAAAGGCGTACAGAAAAATCAAATCCACGAAAAAATATTTGGCTGCTACCGGGATTCGAACCACGGATCTCCTCCTTTCCGGGGCAGGCGCGTTATCGAATTGCGCTTTAGAAACCTGTGAATATATCGATCTTATCTATAAGTCTCATTTATGAATTGATTAACATATAGTATCCATTTTAGAGCATTTTTCTGATAAGGAAGTTACAAATTACTTTACGTACTTGCTGCTAGATGGACGCTAGAATTAAACGTTTAATTCATTTTTTTGAACACATTTGATACAACATCCATATATTATATTCAAGAACACATTTTTATTGTGAAGTTGCAATTTTTTCTGAACAAATTTCTGCCCCAAAACTAAATTAATTGATCGATTAGAAAGATATACAGAAAAATCAAATCCAAGAAAAAATATTTGGCTGCTACTTCTCATCGAATCAGGAAGCTTTTTGTTCAATTTTATATGTGAACTAGCTGTTTATACCCTGCGTTGCACGGGTTAAGGATTAAAATTAAAATAAATTTGTAAGGGTAAACGAAGGTTCGATTCGAACGGTATAGATTTGCATCGAAAATATATCAGTAGGAGGGAAAGGGAAAAAGAATAGGGGGTATATGTCACCAATGTTAAACGCTGAGTCCTAAAGAATAATTTTACAAATTTTGAGTACGATTGGTCAAACGGTACAGATTTGCATCTAAAATATATCTCAGGGCGGGTATAAGTAAAAAGGGGAGGGAAGAAATATCTCTTTTATTACCCGCCGGGTCCTAACGAATAAGTTTCCAAATTTTGTGTCCGATCGGTCAAACGGTACAGATCTGCATCAAAAATATATCAGGGTAAGGGAAGGGTTAAAAGAATAGGGGGAAATGTCGCACATAATACCCGCCGACACCTTAAGAATAAGTTTACAAATTTTGAGTCCGATCGGGCAAAAGGCACAAATTTGCATCGAAAACATATTAGGGGAGGAGAAGGGTTAAAAGAATAAGGTGGAAATGTTGCATATGTTACCCGCCGAGTCCTTAAGAATAAGTTTCCAAATTTTGAGTCCGATCGGTCAGGTTAAACGGTACAGATTTGCATCGAAAATATATCAGGGGAGGGGAAGGCTTAAAATAATAGGGGGAAATGTTCCATATATTACCCGTCGAGTCCTTAAAAATAAGTTTCTAAATTTTGAGTCCGATCGGTCAAACGGTGCAGATTTGCATCGAAAATGTGTCAGGGGAGGGGAAGGGGTAGGAGAATAGGAATGAAATGTTGCCTATGTTACCCACCTACGGGTCCCAAAGCATAAGCATGCAAATTTTGAGTCCAATAAGTCAAACGGTTCAGATTCGCATCGAAAATAGGCCAGGGAGAGGGGAAGGGATAAGAGAATAGAGGGTAAATGTTGCCTATGTTACCCGCCGGGTCCCAAAGCATAAGTATGCAAAATTTGAATCAAATCGGCAAACCGTGTGGATTTGAATAGAGAACAGACAGACAGACAGACAGACAGACAGACAGGCAGACAGACAGACAGACAGACAGACTTAAGACTTTAAGTAAAAAAAACAAGGCTTCTTCGAAGGAAAAAACCAATTAGCAGCTTGTTTTTAATTTCAATGACTGGTGATTAGATCAACATCGTTCGCTGAGATCTCTGTATTTTCATTCCACCCCATTAATTCTACAAGCATATTATTATTGTAAATCATAAACAATAAGTTAAGTTTTCATCATGCCCATTGTGGGTACCCATCGTTATCCTACTCTCATAATCTGTCTGAACATTTTCTTCGTCTTATACAGCCAACCTAAATGATTACCAAAATACAAGAACAAGAATATTAGGCTAACTAGTGGGCAAATTTTTATATACCTGCTCGGTCTTTCTAACGCATACATAACCTAGTAAACTGTAAACATGTTTAATTAATATCGTTCCTATACGCCTACGTTCGATACGCCTACGTTCGATAAGCCTATTGACTAGAGCCACACAATTTAATAATTTACCATCAGTGAAGCTGCTATTAACATGACGTACGATAGTAAATAAGCTATTTGAAATACATTTTCGACGAGAAATCTGACGTCTTGACATACTATTTAACGTAAAAGGAGTTTGGTAAAATTTCGAAACGAAGATTAAAGGCTCCCGATGGGGAGAAATTACAATTACTCAAGTGTCAAATGCTTTCAAAGCAATTTTAATCCAATATACCACATTAAAAAGCTGGAAAAACAGATTACACGATTTTTTCACGCACTTTTATTTAACATTCGTTTCCAACCGTCTTTTGGGGTTTTCAAAAAAGCTTTCTTTCGCGAAAAAGTCTGTCTTTGAAAGCAAAAATGTGCCAAGGATTTATTAATAATAAAAAAAACGGAATTATATCTGCTTTTTATACATTTCTTATTTCTGTCTCAGCCCTTGAGATCTGAAGCGTTTCGGTTTTATTATTAAATTTAAATTCATCTCTCCCTTTGTATAAAGAAAATGAAATAGAATTATTATATAAATGTGAATATGTTCTTTGTTAATATTGGATAATGATTAAATTGTATTTTAACTGAAAATTTTAATCTGAAAATTTTGTTTTTCGAGGTGTAGTAGATTCGGTAATCTGGGAGGTAGAAAAAATGGCTTGGATAAAAAACCTCGGAAAATTGCCGAGAAAAAAAATCGGATAATTATTTCAAATACACGACTCCAAATTGAAAAAATACATTTATTCCACAGTAATGAAACAATAAAGTAGTAAAATAATTACAAATACTAAAACTTTAAAACAGGACGTTCACTTGTTGCGCCATAACACTGATGCAAAACTTACATACGACTCCAAATTATTAAAATGGTAAGAAAAAAAAATAACCCCACATAGTTAAACAGTATATAAACACAATATTGAGCACATAAAATAAAAGAAAAAACAATAAAATAAATCCGTATTACACCACTCAGGTGCGCATTTACATTAATAATTAGTATAATTCTTTTTGGTAAGGTATATACATACAAAAAAAATGTAAATATTTTCAAGGTATGTGTGTAATAAAATATTATATACATATTATCAAATAAATAAATAAATAACATAAAAAATTAGACTCGTGACATGCTCTTCCGCTTGTGAAAAAATAAGTATGCTATTGACAGGGAATCCCGAAATTTCGTGATTCGGGATGTGCACTATTTTGCAATTCTGCTTATTCATAACTTCACGAGTTTTTCATTTTATTTTTGTTATAGAATTTTGTTAATAATAATAATTTGATATTTTATAAAGATTTTTTTAAATATAAAAAAATACACAATTTTTTATTGCTCCTGTTATTTCGCAACTCATTAAATGTGGATAATATACCTCTCCAAGCGCATGTTTTTCTTTTTGGAGAAGTACAGCGAGACAATTTATAAATTTTCTTATATAGTTTGTAGTTTGAATAGACTGGAAGAAAATATAATTTACTGTATGTTATATTAAATAAATAAAAATAATAATAGGGAGTCTATTTTTATTATCACCAAAAATATTTCTTACATGACTTAGCTGATGAAGCCTAATGCACTAGTTAAAGCGGCACATTCACTGCAAATGCATATTTCGCCGTTTTTTTTTTACGAAAATGTGGATTTTTATTATTGATTTATATCAGAATTTATACTCTAAGCTGCAATTTTTAGGGCAATAACTTAGATAGAACCTTTGTTATTGTATAAAAGTAATAAACTGGACATTATTTATTTTAAATAATAAATAAAATATAAGCATTCATCGACAGGCCAAAAAATCGTCATTAGTGTCCTAGGCGGCGCTAATTTTTCATGAATATTTATGTGTACGCATAATGTTAATTTATGCGTATAAAGTATACTTCATTATCTAGAATTTTTATTAAGGAAATCAAGAAATATTCAATATTAATAAAGTTATAATGTTTTAATTTTGCAAGAAATTTTTACCTTTTTTGTTGATTTTAAAACGTTTTTATTTATACAGAGATGATTTTAAACAGCATATTCTACAAATTCTCGTATTTGACCTTGATTATTATTTAAAAATAAAAATTCCAAAGCATGAAATGTGCCAATAACTGACGGCATTCTGTTATATAATAATGAGATCAAGTCAAGTCACTTTTCGTGTGCAGTACAGCCCAAGGTTTCAACAGGTCAACACGTCTCTCCAGCAGCCAGTTGTTTTTCCAGCTGCAGTCAACATTTCACTGCTGGTGGTGTCGTGTGTGGGTCCGTCTGCAGACGTCCGCTCCTGACTTATAACTTATAACTAAAGGGTAAACTTTCACGGTTCCAAGCACCACCTTAATGTAGAAGAGTCGCATACAAATACAAGAGTGAATTGTGAAGTGAATACTTAAAAGCATAAAAAATTTTGAAATTGTTGCTTTTTGTTGTTGTATTACAAGCTGTACCTGCCCACAAGTTGCTGTGGTTCAGTCTTGTTAAATGGAAAAAAAAAGAAAAGAGAAAGCGCACGTTTCTAATATATTTCATTTTACAATACTTGTGGGAATTCAATTTTGCTGCTTTTCAAAAAAAGCATCTTTTTACCTGTCACAGATGTGACATCTGTGTAATAGTAGGTATATAAAAAACATGCGCGTATTGCAATGCAGCACTGTGTCAAAGCCAATCCGTGAATAACTTTCTGAGATTTAAGATTTTGAACAAAAGAATATTTACATTTTTGTATATTTGTCTGATGTCTTTTTTATTTAATAATATTACAATGTAAATAATTATCTTAAATTACAATTATTGCAAAATCTATTAGTTTGTTTACATGCAATTTATGTTTTAAAAAACACAGTTTTTTTATATTTTTTTATTTTTTGTGTATTTTTTTTAATCCTTTTTAGATTGTTGATAACTTTTTTCTTTAATAAATTAAAGGAGTAGACATTTTTATTTTAAAATTAATATTTAAAAAATCAAAAACTTATTCTAGATTTCAGATTTTAACTATTTAATCAAGGCACTGCGTATTGTGCCATAAATACGTTGCGTCTTGATTAAATATCTAAAATCAGGAATATCGACAAAGATTTTGATTTTTTTTTTGTTTTTATTAAAGAAGTATAATTAAGAAACGATCTTGACCTCGCTTTTTTCATCTTCTTTTCATGATAGGAATAATCTCAAAGTTTTCCTCGATTTATTCATTCCGCACTTGTCACTCTTCCAACTCAGCAGAACATTTTAGGTTCATGGGAACTCATTTTTGTATACCCTCTTCATTTTAAAGCATTCGGCACCGTGCAGTTAAATTGATTTAAAGTACTAATATTTTAATAGAAAAGGATCATGTCTTATTGCAATTTTTCAATGCATTATTTCTGTTTAAAAATTATGAAGATTTTTGAAGATTTTTTGGATTACGTTCAGTTTTTTTAGCATCTGTTGGTCTAACTTTCCAGATAGATTCAATGTTTCAATGTTTACAAATGTTGACAATGTTTACAGTGTTTACAAAATTAAATAAGCTTTTTTCATTGTTGCTGAGAGTCTTGGCAGCAAGTAAACACTTCATTAATTTGACGCCCTGCCTGCTACACTAGTAATTTACTGTATTACAGCAGACAGTGCTCTTTCGGTAGTATATGTTCAAGAATATTTATTATTTATATAAAATAGCTATTTGGTGAATCAATCTTAGTGCCAATAAAAAATACGTAATTGTAATAATTAAATGTTTACAACTTTTTCTTGTGAATTTTTTACCATCATATCAATTTTAAATCAAATGTCGTGGCGCAAAAGAGCTCAATGGCATAACATTTTAGATAGTTTGTAAGAGTTTTGCCTCTTGAATTCTTAAGCTTTTTCTATTTTATCCAGAAGTTTTCGGATTTATTGAGTCGCAGATTTTTCTTGTGATGTGAAAACACGTCCTCACGTCTTTATTTTCAACACAATTTTCCTACGTATTTTTATCGTATGAGTATGTCAAAGTATATTTATTTATATAAATTTTTATTATTTATATTATCAAAATTTTATTAATCAATTAGAAAAGACATATAAAAAAAATCAAATTAACAAAAATTATTTGCGTTGCTACCGGGATTCGAACCAATGGACACTCTATCCGGGAATGGTGCGTTATCCAATTTCGCCACGGCAGCTTGGTAAATTATTCAACCTTAAATGTAGTCTCTTTTTTTAATTGATTAACATAAATATTATTCAATATTTAATATATATTTGTTTTCATTTAAAAAATAAAGGCACATCCATTTAACTGAAATATGAAATATTGTTTATAATTTATTAGTATTTTTGCTTCCCGTAGAAATTATCAAGAAGGATAAAAACAAAGGATTCTTCCACGTATCTTCAAAAACAAGATGTTTCAGACAAAATATCTCATCAGTGTTGGAGAACAAGCGGTTGTAAGAATGCAATAAAATGCAATGAATGTTGGATGGGACATGCGATCCAAGTTCTGAACTGCATTCTGAGCGGGTGCATTTGTTTTCTTGGTGACTCGCCAGTGGAGCTGCAGCCATTAACCCCTCTCCTGTCACTAAAGTACCTTCAACTTCCCTAAACTGGGATCCATTTTTGAGAGCATCTTCAGATTTTGGATCCCGTCCAAGTGCCGTAATTACATTTTACTTCAACCGTGTAAACACACCAAGTCGTTTACGAACACACACATTGACAAATAAAAATGGCTGCTTCATTTGCTTAATTTCAACAATTATAGTTTCTTATTCGCAATGCTTTTTAATTATTAATTATTATTTTTTACCCGTTCATTCAATTAGAATTAGATCTCTACCGCGTATCGCTAGCTACCAGCAAAAACTTAGAAAGAATCTTCTTTATTCAATTCTTTACACTTTGGCTGAAATATATAAAATTTCACAGAGATTATCTAAACCCTTTTTAGGGTGAGGTGATTAGAACACAGCGGAAGTAGGTCCCCTTCGCATACATTTACGATACATTTGAACGGCAGTCAAAGTATTTATTCTTACATAATTAAATATTCCAGTAACCAAAACGTATTTTTTACATTACATTTTTTTTTCTTCAATTTTAAATAATTTGTTTCTAAACCGGTATGCTGAAAAATATCACTTTGAATATTTATATGTTCCATATCTGTGATTCTCCTACATCCTTAATAATAATTATGTTGTATATATGTTAATTAAATGCTGTAACCTTTACGAGATAAATGTATGTTTGTAATGTAAATTTTATATACCAAATAAATTGAATCCTGCTACATTACTGCCTTCCCTTCTCTATTCCACTTCTTAAGTGTATAACTAGCTTTATCTGTGTCCCTTAAATACTATTTTTGACAATTTTTTACTATTAGCTCTGCTTAATGTAGTCATCTACTATTATATATAAATGTATTGTCACGGGTCGTGGCTGCGGAAGGCAAATAAAAACAGTGGAAATTAATTAGCTATTTATTAATGAAGGATTAATTATTTATTCAATGTAAAAAGTCACTTTACACAAATTAAACTTAACGCTATTCTTTAAATCGCACTATTTAATCACATATCACTTGTATATGAACTTTATAATCGCTGGGTAACACTTTATTCAAAATTCGCCAGAACATTCCATCCAATTCTCGCACATATTAGTCACATTTATTTATTTCACCACCTAGGTAAGTAGACTTCCATCAATTTAAGAAATACAATCAGGTTAGTATGTGAAAGTCGCGCGTACGATGCATATTGTCCTGATATTTTGACGTTTTCAGGTATAGACACCAATGTAGCGCAACGAAATAATGTGCCTCGTGCGCACGGCTTACACCTACTAATTCAATTGTCTTTCTGAAATGGAAAGAGGTCTACTCGCCCGATTAATTCCATCGATATCCGTCGCTTCGCAATTTCACGACTGGGCACACCTGGCCGTCGTCTCTGAACGATATGTCAAAACGCGACCCTCACGCCGCGGCGAAGTCTCGGTATTTATTCTTGCAAACGCTGATTTTTCGAATCTCCTAGATTATTCTGGTGTTCAGGAGAAGGTTTCCGTCGCTTCCAGGTGTTTGTAGACGCTTCCGGAATACTGTAGATAACCCTATATAACTGTAGACCGTTCTCAACCCTTCCATAGTGCTTGTTCCAAGTGACATAATACCAAGGATTCAAACAGTGCTTAAATTTTGTTTCGCATCTCGTTACAGTATTTATCAAGCACTACCGTTATTGACCTGAAACGTGAGATCTTTATTCTCCGAGGGGGTGGTTTGGGGTCAAGAGTTTTGCTAAACTATTCCACTTAAATAGCGCGCCAAAAAAAGCGTCACCCTTCCAGGGGGAGGTACGGGCTGCGGTGGGACGAGTCCTGATGTGTAGTGGGTACGTGATTCCCGAATATTAGATTTTTATTACGAAACTCTGCCTTCACATCGTTTAAAAAGCCTTAAACGATCCCGCGACCCGCATTCATCTTTTTTTTTTTTCAGAGTTTCTTACATCACCGCTGCCGAAGGGAAGGAAATCGCCCCCGATTAAATATGAAAAATAAGTTTGCCCGTAAAAATATCCGCCATTATTTGTGGGTAATTGCAGGTCGGCATGGAACCCCGCCGCTGCCTTCCCGCTACCATCCCTCCAACGTCCGCATTGTACCTGCCACCGCGCGTCCCTTGAAAGTGATGCTTCTATCATCATATTTTCTATTTAAGGGTAACTTTTACATCATTTTCCTTGATACTGTACATACTGAAATCATACAAATCAAAGAAAATAATCTGGAAAAAAAAAACAAGTTTTTATTATACTCCTTTTCTCATTTACTAGTTGAAACAGGTTTCGCGCTCACCCTATGAATTGGGCTTGGGCGACGCTACGAAAGGGAGTAATAAAAAATTTCGAAAAATCCAAAATTATACTGTAATTATTAATTTTTTTAAACGAAGATTTGTTAGATCATTTTAATTGTCGCCACGAGTCTGCTTGCAAAGTTTCAGCTCGATTAAATCACGGGAAAAGGGTTAGAAATCGATCCAAAGTTTTTTCAAAGCAGACGCTACGAGTTAAAAGGGAGTAATAATATATATTTCACTTCACAGATACAATCTACCGAAAAAATATAGTGTTCGGTATTTGCCTATTTCTAGGCGCCATTCGCACAACGTATCTAACATTTGACGTCAATCCCTATTCCTCTTTCTTTCCTCTCCTTTTCTCGCCTACACCTATTAGTCATAATCTACTTGCTGGAATACACTGTCAAGGAAGTGTCAAAATTGTAAATCTTTCAAGTGCAGTGTCGTTGTGTAAATTATATATCAAATTGACAATCTCGATTTAAATTTATAACCTTCGAAGAAAGTGTCATGCCTTCGCAATAATTGTGTATGAAGTCCTTCAGATTCAAGAATACGTATACTGTAAAGTGAATCGACAATTTATCAAACAAGTCAAACAGTGCAGTGAAACCGAAAGGAGAAGGAACACTCTCATGGTGGTGAGTTTCGGCATTTCATCCATGTTCCTTTTCCTATCATCAATTACAGTCCATTCGTTTCGTATCATCCCATCCTGTCATCCTCTCTATTCCCATAAATTAGAGCCCTGCTTCCCGGTGATTCGCGTCAGGAACATATGGTTTCCACCTGTAATTATATACATTAAACCTACAGACCTTCAAAATACATAGACATAAACTAATGTAATTTTCTTGGTTTGCAATCTAGTGCCACGGCTAGTTTCAATACTTATTCTTTAATTCTAAAAAAATCTACGAGCTTGTAAATTTTGAAACAACAAGATCAAACTAAATACTCTTAAAAAGTATAATATCTTAGTAAATAAGTCACACTTTATTACAAGAAGACGTTTGCAAATAGATATATAAAGGACTCAGTTTGGAAAGATATTTAAAAAAAATAAAGGAAATTCATTTAATTTGTTTTTCTCCTTTGAATGACTACCGTTTTATTGAATAAGTATGGTTTTTTGTTAATTTTTGTTTTTACTTATTATAACTATAATTTATATTTTTAAGTGTATTTTACTATTACTATACTGTTCTATTTTTATATATTTAAAAAAAAAAGTTTTAACTTACTGTTTATTTTATAAAGAATATGTATTACTCGTTTTTTTGAGTTCTTTTTTACTTCACAACGTTTATTAAAAAAGAATATTTTTACTTATCATTGTGTATAGCTTCTTTTTTAGTTTAGTTAGTTTTCAAGAATAGAGTGCGTCCGCGAGAGACCTGGCATGATCAGATTCTACAAGTATTGGAGGATGGCCCTGTTAAAAGCCCCAACAACCGTAGAGCATGCATGAGAAGATGTATGAATGCAGCCGAAGCAAAAGTAGTGTGCCAAGATAGAAGAATATGGCATTCTATTCCCTCTGCCTACCCCTGCGGGGAAACGGCGTGAAGGTTAGTTAGTAAGTTTATTTATGTGGGAGTTTCACTGGAGCTTTTTTTTATCCAAATCAAATTTTTCGCAATCCTTAGTCAGTCGACATTCTGAATTCATGGCCAAATATGTTTGCATCTAACTTTTAGATATTTTTAATGTTTTCAGTCATATTTTGCAGATTTTAACGGAATTTCTGAAATATTTTGAAGAATTTTAAAATGCTTGAAACCCGACCGCATTCCATTAATGTAACACAAAAACGAAGACCTAGAGCAAACTACAAATACAGTCCGAAGCAGACTTCAGTATACAATATTTCATGGACGACCAGACTAAATGCGAGAGAAAATTTATTACAGTATGTAAAAATTCGTAATTCATTTACATTTAATTTATACTTAAACAATACCGTGAAAATTTTTATTTTTAGCGCTAAAATAAGTCACGAGGCACAATTACAGTAGTGAAACATATAAAAAAAAACAGGTTTGAGAAAATCAGATGGATGTATTTTAACCTCACAAGAATCGTACCCAGAACCCTCGCTATGAGCAGCCAGCATTATAGGCATTGGACTACAAGGGGGCTTTAAGCATAGCTTACTATTGATAGCATTGACTCAAACATTACTCATCAGCTCGTGCTGTGAGGAATGTTATACCACAACAACAGATAATGGTAATAAAATCAATTTTTATATACCTACCATACATACTACTATATTGTCATAAAACAAAAGACATATGAAACATTCAAAATTTATTTTATTTTATTTTATACCCAAAAAGTCACGGGACACGAACATAACTTTTTTACATTTAGACTTGGAAATTTCACATACTTAGGTATTATCCAATTCCTTAATTCGCACTATTTATCCCTAGTCACTCGTCTGTCTGTGGTTTTTATTTTGCTGTTTCTATCGCATCGATCATTTTCGAGAATATTCCGCTCAACTTTGCACGTAAGTACTTCGTCCGAATATCTGTCAATCGGCTAAATACGCGTTGGCCACACTGCTTCGCTGTTTTTTTGCTGGTAATGTTGCACCCGTCAAACGTCAAACAATGACTGTCTCGCGTGCGATTGTTTCCGTCTTTTTATATAAAACATGTTGGTTTTCGAGTGTTCGAGACCGTTCTGCACATTTATAGTATTTCGTCGACATTTCCAGTGTTTACGAAAATGTCGCAGTCAATTCCAGAATGTTGTGAACGTTCGTTAGTACACAATTCCTTCCGATTCTATCGTCTCGTTTCACAATATAGGTACATATTTTTAAACGAGATTATACGATTTTATAATGATACCTTAACAATACACAACATTCACATATTGTGTATCTTCCTCAACATAATACCATCGCTTATGGCAAATTCACATTCATTCATCATCAAATAAAATAAATTAATTGTTATATTACTACTTGTCGAAATTCAAATTTTCAATTATCGAATACTTCATTCAAAATAATAATTTTTAAAACAAATTACAAATATGTGTGTCATTATTTCTACGTGCTCCGCGTATTTTAAGAACTCAATTCAAATTACATTATTGCTAGATGGCACTGCATCCCATTTTAATTTTAACACATACTCGTATTTGTAGCGTAAAAATTAAGTATGACGTTTTGAACATTCATGGCGTTAATAATAAATATTATAATTTGATTATAAACGTATGAATTCATATCCCTCTTTGAATATTGTGTTGTTTTGTTGAACCAAATTAAACTTGCATTTTTGTACTCAAAATTCTTAGTAGTCAGTGCGCTCACGAATGAGCATCGTGGTCCGTTCTTCTTCTTCTACAGCGTGAGATCTCGTCCTTCGTCTTTGATTGAAAATTTGGAAACTTATTCTTTAGGACTCGGCGGGTAAAATAGGCGACATTTCCTCCCAGCTATTTTACCCCTTCATCTCTCCCTGATATATTTTCAATGCAAATCTATACCGTTCGACCGATCGGACTCAAAATTTGGAAGCTTATTCTTTAGGACTCGGCGAGTAACATTGGTGACATTTTCCCCCGTATTCTTTTACCCCTTCCCCTCCACCTGACATATTTTCAATGCAAATCTGTACCGTTCGACCGATCGGACTCAAAATTTGAAAACTTATTCTTTAGGACTCGGCGGTTAACATAGGCGATATTTCCCGCTATTCCCCTTCTCCTCTCCCTGATATATTTTCGATGCAAATATATACCGTTTGATTGGACTCAAAATTTGCAAACTTGTTCATTAAGACCCGGCCGGTAACAAAGATGACATTTCCTCCCTCCCCTCTTACTCTTTACCATCCCTCTGATACTTTTTCGATGCAAATCTATACCGTTCGAATAGAACCTTTGTTTCTCCCCACAAGTTTTTTTCAACTTAATCCTTAACCCGTGCAACGCCGGGTACGAACAGCTAGTATACAATAAATCCTACATTCCGTTTAGTACATTCTTAGATGAACGAATCAATTCGTCAATTTTTCATATAAATAATGGAGATATACTAAAAAAAAATGTTGCCATTCACCTGGAAAGTCTGCTTAGTAATTATTTTAAATAAATTTTTTTTATAAACCTAGTCTCTGCAATTTTTTTTTATAACAGTTTTATTCGTTTATCTGAAAATGTACTAAAACGTCACATAGGATTAATTATATATACAGCGAGGATATGTAGATACTCTTTATCGAATTCTTAAAAAACGTACTCGTTGAAATCATTTAATGATAATATTCCCTATATCTTTTCATTACGTTACAAACACGGCACTTTGGCTTAACAGGGTAGGATTCACGAAATGTCATATTATGCAATATTTTCTTTCAAGAATTTTCGAAAACATTATATATATATATTTTTTTTTTAATTTAAAGACTATTGACAAGTCAGAATGACCCTAATGTATAATCATTTAGGACAAGGTGATTAGTACTGTTACATTTTACAGTAAAACATTTATACATTATACAATATAAGTATAGTACAACATGCGACTACAAGATGAACGAAGTTCACAATCTCCGCACGACATAATAGGCACGTAGGCTCTCAGGTCAACCAAGTCAAAAAATGTATAACCGCGTCTTTGTGACAATTAAATTTTTTATTTAGGTTGATTTCCGAAGAGTCAGTCTTACAAACTCTTATTATTTTCGGTCAGGAGTGACATAATTTCTCTCTTAAACTGAGGTTGTGTCATGTGAAATATGTCGATGTTGGGGTTACGTGACGTGACCTCGTTGTACTGGTTCAGCATTCTAGGTAGAGGCGAGAAATGACCTACGTAGATGTTGTAGATCTTTGTGTGAAATAGTATTTGGGATCTCAGAAACCGGGCAGGTATATTAATATATATTTGCGAGAGTATTGAGGGTATTGAGTATATCCAATGATTTAGTCACCATTATCAGATTCATTAAGTTATTTGAATTCTTTCATAAATAACAAAAACGTTTTGAAATCTTGTTTTTTTTCTGGTCATTATATCGTTGGACCTAAATTCTTGTGGATATTTTGTCGCGTGAATCTTTTGTCATGTGAGCCTTTTGTCGTTGGACCAAATGTTCATCGGTCTTTTGTCGTTGAACTGTGGTACATTTACATTCCTTTAAATAGAATTATACTTCTCAATTTCATTCAATATAGCAGACTTGGCCATACAATTCTCCTTTGGACCTCACTTTGCATACCTTTGACCCCTCCCCCCCTGTTCATTCTTGAGATGAAAGATCCCAATTAGATAAAATAGAACTAGGTATATGTGCGCACACATGAATGATCATTTTTGATCATGTTGTATTCGTAATTCGAATTTTAAAAAATTGCAACCCTAAAATATTGTGGACGAAACTCAAAAATATCCTTAGGTTTTCACGGCCGTTTAGAATCTTCTGTGTATAGTTTTCTGGGATATTCTGCCGTGTATATGTGACCTCTCTGGCCAACGTTTCGGATCTCATTGCAGGGTCCATTATCAGGGCTAATGTGATGAGTGAGTGTTGAAGTGTAGGTTAAGTATTGCCTTGCAATACCGTACCGAAGTCAGGGTGTCTCCAAGTTTGTGTTATGTTAAATACTGGATTGCGGTACCGTGTCGAAAGCAAGGTGTGTGTCTTGATGTAGTGTGTTATGTATCTACTAACGGATGTCGGACTGTGCGGATCCGAAACGTTGGCCAGAGAGGTCACATATACACGGCAGAATATCCCAGAAAACTATACACAGAAAATGGACGAAACTCGTTCAACCCTGTGTAAATATTAAATGAGGCTAAGCTGGTAGAATGTATTTTTAACTTTCTCGTGAAGCGTAAAAAGATTTCAACGTCAAATGTATACACGTATCTATATGACATCATCAAGTGATAAAAAATAACTGTCGTATTCATTTCCTGGAAGTGTCCAACATTACACGGAATACTAACTAAAATTGCGGAAATCATTCAAAATTAATGGCAGCCGTTTGTTTGAATGCGGGCATTATTAACCAGTATTGATTCACATTTCACACCCTTACAGCGATACAGCCCTTCTTCTTTTTCAGTGTTCCTCTGCCCTGTGGAGGACTGAAATCATTACTGCTAATTGAACATTAGAAGCCACTTGCTCTCAACATTAAGTTTGAGCTATAATGGAGCAAATCGCGGAAGTTTTTCATTCAGGAAATGCTTATTCTCCCTTGAATCATCCCTTGTTCAATTATTTATTTTTTACGATTTCCCAAGTAAGTTTGTAGTTTTTTAACTTCATAATCACATGTTTTTGTTTTTGTTTCTACTTATTCAAATTACAAATAACAGACAACTAACACTTCGCTCAGAATCTAACTAATTTCGGTGATCGTGCTTTCGCGGTGGCTGGACCAAAGTTATGGAGCAAACTACCTAATAAACTGAGAAAAACGGACAGCTTACCACAGTTCAAAAAACAACTTAAGACGCATTTATTTAGACAATCCTATAAAAACCTATAGAATCTGACCACAACAATACT